>MU228259.1:329034-354251 GCA_018584345.1 Thuja plicata
TTTATACAAATTTAGGTTCAATTCTTGATTCATGCAGCGCAAGTTAACTCTAGATCCAAGGTTTACAACTTGACCTTGATCTTTAGTTAGATATGCTTTAGATCCGTTAGGATGCTTTAAAGCATTTGTCAGTCCCTAACCATTCCCCTCCTTAATGCATTTAGTACTGGCTGAAAGTTCTATACGTAACATGCTAAGTCAGTGATGCACCACACCATCATATTAATATGAGAGGCCTAATCTTGAGAAAAGCGACTTCATCCATCAGAATATTTCAGAGCACCCCGGGCCCTTTCAGGTTCTAAGCTAAACCTGCCCTTTTTCCGTTACCGGGTTTCGCTAGCGGTTTACTAGGGAAATGGATCACGAGAAAGTAATGTTTTTTTTCATGTCTACACTACACTTACCTTATCTTTTAAGTAGTCCACCTCCCTTCTATTCAACCCACCCTAACAACTATATATTGTACTATAATCTAGGTTGGGTGAGCTCAACAGCGGATAATTACTAGCGGATCAGTAGATAATGAAAGCTATCTACTTCAAACACAGTGGATAATTCACGAAGGAATGCAGCGGATAAGATTATATTGCAGTGGATAATTCAAGCTATCCACTGCTCATTACTATAATCTAGTTTCATACTATTCTAATTCTATACTATAATATAGTAATGTACTATAGTCAGTAAGGAAAAAAATTTCTTGAGATTGGCCGTACCCTTATCGTTCATTTGTTGGGCCTGGCCTTTCTCCTCACCGTAGTGGCGGGCTGGGCCCCCTTCGCTTTTGGGCTACAGGGGCTAGCCCTTCTCGGGAGGAGGTAGGCCAGTCCCTAACATGAACTTGCCTTCTCCAGGTTGGGCTCCTCTTGGGAGGATCCCACCCCTACGAAGAGTTACTATCATATAGTCATGTACTATTCTAATGATATACTATAATAGAGTAATGTACCATAGTAAGGAACAAAGTTTCTTTAGATTGTTGCACGTAGGTTCCTATCTATAAGTAATAGTTTGGGTAGGGTGGTGCAACCTTCCCTTCTGAGTTGAGATTGGTCCAACCCCAAGGAAAGGTGGTGCAACCTTCCTTTCTTTAGATTGGTCCAACCCCATAATTCATTAATAAGACTCGCCTGTGGTCGGGAACCCCTTAGGGGATTCCCTTCCTCCGACTCTTAGGCTTCGTCTTACACACTAATTGCTATATATAGTTTATAAACAATAACCCCATTTTCAAGTTTGTTCTTACCCCCACCATTGTCAGTTTGTTCCCTGGAAAGGTAGGTAATAAGACTCCCGGTCGGGAATCCCCTACATAAAGCTTGCATGACCATCTAATGTGATTTAAAACAAAAAAAAACTCTATAAATAGAATTACATTGCTTTAATCATCGTGTAAAACTCAGATCCACAATTTGTGGGTTCTTGATCTGTCTGTCAGTTTTGATGGTCGGTGTTCTTGATCGTCAGTGTTCCTTTCTTGAACTGGTCGTCGGGTATGCCTTTTCTATTTCTGTCGGGTTAGTTTTGAAAACTATGTCACCGACAATGCTTGTGGTTGTCGGTGATGCTTGTGGTCACTGGTGATGCTTGTGGTCACCGGTGATGGCTGTCACTTTTATACTTAGCATTTTTCTCAAAATCTTTGTTCTATCGGGTATGCTTGCATTTCACCGGTACTGCTTGTGGTTCGCCAGTAATGCTTGCTGTCTATCGGTAATGCTTTTTGTCTATGTTTTTTAGTGAGTATACTAATGGAAAAATAATGTCATCACTTTGTGTTCAATATCTTCTCATTCTTCTTTGGTACATGAGAGGGTATACCCGTAACATCCTCTTCAAGCTCTTCCACCTATACTTCAGAACCTGCATTCACATCACCTTTATATGGGGTTAGATCACAAATATTGAATGTAGGGGAGATACCAAGGTGTGAGGGCAGTTCAATCTCATATGCATTCAACCCATGCTTCTTCAATACTAGACAAGGTTCTACTTTCTTCATGAGTATTTTAGTGTGCTTTCCCTTATGCAATCTTTCCTTCTTCAAATATGCCCACACCAAGTCTCCAACCTGCAACTAAACATCTCTCTTATGCTTGTCTTTGGCTTGGGTATACTTGTCTACAGTCTTCTCAAGTTCCAATCTCACTGAGTCATGAATTTCTTTCATACTCTCTGCAAACTCTTCTCCATGAGCACTGACTGGAGTGTTTTGCAGAAATTCTCTAAGTTCCAAGATGCCTCTTGGAATTTTCTCATGCACAATCTGAAAGGGACTCTTCCTTGCACTCCTATTGACTGAGTCATTGAAATAAAACTCTGCTTGGGGTAGGAATGCATCCCACTTGTCTCCATACTATTTTTTCAAACATCTAAGCAGATTTCCAAGTGATTTATTTACAACTTTTGTCTGCCCATCAGTTTGTGGATGGTAGGTAGAACTAAAGCTTAGATTGGTCCCTAACCTCTTCCATAAGGTCCTCCAAAAGTGACCAATAAACTTTACATCTCTTTTAGATAGAATGGTTTGAGGTAAGACATGGATCCTCACAATTTATTTAAAGAACAAACTTGTAATTGATGATGCATCATTGGTACTTTTACAAGGGATAAAGTGGGCCATTTTGCTAAAACTATCCACTAAAAGATAAATACTATCATATCCCTTTTGTGTTCTAGGCAATCCCAACAAAAAATCCATATTGAAACTCTCCCAAGGCCTTGTAGGAATAGGTAGAGGCTGGTATAGTCCTACATTTGTGGATGTACCATTGGATCTTTGATAGATTGTACATGCCTCTACAATCTTTCTTACTTCAATCTGAAGTTTAGGCCAAAAATAGAACCTTCTCACCTGTTCCAATGTCTTGTCCAAACCAAAATGTCCCCCATGTTGCTTGCATGATTTTATCTAATGATGTTATCCCTCATTGAACATTTTGGGATGCACAACTGGTGTCCTTTGAACAAGAGTCCATTTTGAATCAAATAATATGCATAATCAACATGATTAGCCTCAGAAAATTCAGAACACACCTTATAAATATCACTGAAATCATCATCATCTTTATACATGTCCTTTAATGAATCAATCCCTACACTTTGGATTTGGATTTGTTGCACAACTAGAGTTCTTCTGCTCAATGCATTTGCCACCTTATTGGAAACTCCTTTCTTATGTTTGATTAAAAATGTTTAGGCTTGTATTGATTCCACCCACTTCATGGGTTTGTGGCTTAGTTTCTCTTTGCTATTTAAGAAACTCGGAGCTTGGTTGTCAGTGAAGACAATGAATTCTTTTTGAAGGAGGTAGTGCCTCCATTTCTTCAATGAATGGACTAGGGCATATAGTTCCAAGTCATAAGAGGAGTATTTCCTCTTTGCTTCATTCAATTTCTCATTGAAAAAGGCTACAGGGCTTCCCTCTTGGCTCAAGACAACCCCTATAGCTAGATTTGAAGAATCACATTCAATAGTGAATATCTTTTGAAAATCAGGGAATACTAGGATGGGTTTTTCCATTACCCTTCTCTTTAGAATTTGGAAGGCTTCTTCTGCATCCTTGTTCCACACAAAATTACACTTTTGTCCACCCTTAATGGTCTCAAGGATAGGAACACACATGAGATAGGAGCACACAACTCACTGAAATTTCTAATGAACTTTCTATAGAAGGAATCAATTTCATGAAAGATTCTAACCTTAGTTATTATTCTAGAAGAAGGCCAATTGAAGATGGCTTCTACCTTCTTAGGGTCCATTTTGGTGTTCCCTCCTCAAATCACAAATCCCAAGTAAACAAGTTCTTCTTGCATAAAAACACATTTTTCCAAATTTATGAAAAGTTTTTCTTCATGCAGCCTCTTCAAAACCAAGTTAAGGTGTATTAAGTGTTCTTCCTTATTCTTAGTGAAGATAAGGATGTCATCAAGGTATACTATTACAAATTTTCCAAGGAATGGTTTGAGCACCTCATTCATGAGCCTCCTGAATGTTCTCGGAGCATTTGATAAGCCAAAGGGCAACACCCTCCATTCATACAAGCCTTCATTAGTTTTAAATGCAGTCTTCCACTCATCACCAGCCCTAATCCTTATTTGGTGGTATCCACTCTTCAAATACACCTTAGAATAGTACCTTGCACCCCCTAAGTGATCCAAAAGATCCTCTATCCTAGGCATAGGAAATGTATACCTAATTTTGATTCTATTTCTTGTTCTAGAATCAGTGCACAATCTCCATGTGCCTTCCTTCTTAGGGGCTAAAAGAGCAGGTACTGCACAAGGAATGAGACTCTTAGTGATTAAACACTTATCCAAAAGTTCTTGAATTTGTGTTTCCATCTCCTTATTTTGATATGGAGTTAACTTATATGCTGCTTTGTTGGGTAATGTTTCTCCTGGGATCAAGTCTATGTTGTCACTTATGTCTCTGATTGGGGGCAACTCATTTGGTACGTCTTTGGTGACAATATCCTTATATTGGTCAAGTAGGTTTGCAAATTCCTTAGGGCCTATTCTTCTCAAGGGTTTTATCTCTTTTTAAACCTTCTGAGGTTTTTCATCCCTAGGTAAAATGACTAGGGCATAGCAAGGATTCTTTTCCTCTTTCAAAGTTATTAAAAACTCTTTTTCACCAACAAATAAAAATTTAGAATCTTTTTTCTCTTCTGTAGAATCAGACAGTGGTAAGAATGTTACATTTTCACCTTTGTAGTTGATTGTGTATGTGTTCAACCTTCCATCATGATGAGCCTCCACTTCATATTTCCAGGGTCTCCCAAGTAGCAAGTGGCAGGCATCCATTGGAACAATATCACAAAGGACTTTATCTTTGTACTTCCCAAGTTGGAATTCCACCCAAGCTTTCTCTTCTATGACAATTTGTTGTTTCTTTACTGCTTCTTCTAACACCAAGTTGTCCGTAGACCCACTGTCAATTACCATCTTGTAAAATTTGTCTCCCACTTTGCAGGTGGTCCTGAATAGACTCTTCCTCTAACGGGGTTCTTGAGTGCTTGAATCCTTAAATAATTTCCTTATCATCATGAGGAATTTTCCTTCCTCAGGTGGTGCATAAGACCCATGTGTATTGTCTCCTTGGTTCTCTTCTTCTCTAACCATGTTTTCCCTTCTCTCTTCCTGATTGCATACCTTCTCTGGACACTTGGATGCTAAGTTCCCTTGTTGGTTACATCTCTAACACCTTGGAGGTCCTAAACTTCTTCCTCTAAACATTCCCCTTGAATCTCCTCTCCTTCCTCTATAGGATCCTCTAAAACTGCTCTCTCCAAAGGAGTTCTCTTGATTGGTTTCTCTATGACTAGTTTCTCCAAAATTTCTAGGAGTTTTCTCTCTGCCACTACTTGTCCCTCTTCCTCTACTACCAAAGTCTCTCTGGCCTCTGCCTCTTCCATTTTTCTCTTGTCTCCTCTTGAGTTTTTCCTCAAATTTCAATGCTAATTTATAGTACTTTTGGACGGTAGTAGGGGAACACAAACTTAGTTCATCTTGGATGTTTATCCTCAACCCTTGCATATATCTAGCAAGTTTGACACTCTCTGGTTTGACTAAGTTAGATTTAATGTTAATTTTTTTGAATTCCTTAGTATAGCTTGAGATATCCATCTCCTTCTACCTTAAATTTTGTCTCTTCCTATGAAGTTGGAATTCATAGTCCTCAGGCACATAGGCTTCCTTCACCAAGGTCACCATCTTCTTCCAAGTGCTTACTGGATTCTTTTCCATCTTCACCCCTCTCTTCTTGAGTGAAGTTCCACCAAGTTAGGGCCGATCCCTTCAACTTGGAATTTGCTATCTTAAACTTTTGATGCTCTAGTATCTCCTCACATTCAAACAAACTACTGAGTGCATCCATCCAATCCATTAATTCTTCTGGATACATCTTCCTATTATAGGCAGGTAGATCAAGTTTAGTATCCATGGTCCTTCTTTCCATGGATCTCAAAGTCTTCAAGAGAAGCCTATGTTCTGCAGGGATTTCTTCTTCTTCATCCTCAAGCCAAGGGGTCTCTTCATCACTCCCCTCCTCTTCAAATCTAGAGTTCCCACTACTCCCTTTCTTGAATTATTCCTTGAGTCTTTCCATTTCCCGTCTCATCAAATTCCTCTCCACATCATGTTCCTTCACCACTTTCAATAGTTCTGCATTTGAAATCCTATTAGGAAGTTCACTTTCTTCACCACCATCCACCATGTTTGCAACTTGTCTTCTTCCAAAGATCTACTAGTTTCTCTTATACCACTTGTATCAGAGCCCCAAACTATGTCAAAATGATTCACTAGAGGTCCACAACACTCCCACTCCCACACAATCGAGGGCTCTACCAAAGAGTTCCCAAAACCCACAATGACAAGACTAGATCTCCCACCAAGTATTCAACACCCTTAAGGACACAATATGACACAACTAAAACCAATTCATCTAGGGATGGAACAAGGGTTATAACAATTATATATATCCATTTTAGATGTAATGAAACACAAATCTCACACTAAGGTATTTATAAGACTCAATTTAGACACCTAAGCCTATATAGAGCTACAAGGAGAAAATATGGATTCTTGAAGGCAACTTACTTGGAACTCCACCACATAAAGTCTTGAACACCCTAAAACTCTCCAATCCATCCACCAACAACACCCTCCAAGCTAGGGCTCTTGACCAATCCCCTAACTCCCGTTGTCCTCAATTCCCTCCTAGGCCTAATAAGTCTAATAGGCCACTTTCACAAAGAAAGTACTTGAATATTGATTCAATTTATAGTCCCTCCAATTAGAACACTTTTGGGATCATAAAAAACTTCTAATTCCAAGGATTTAGACTTCCATTCCACCCCTGGCCCGAGTTGTGCCTCAAAAACCCAATTATGGACAGTCACATCTAGATGCCTGTCTAGAGGATTTAATCATTCCTCCCTCCATTGAATGCCTCCTGATCTAAGACCTCAAAAGTATTAAATTACATCCTCCCTCCTTTCTCTCCACAAAGGCTTATAATTTTTCCATGGTGGAGTCCTTGGGAAAGAGGAATTTTGTATCGAAACCCTAGTTAGGGCCTTCCTGTGACGAGTGAGCAATAAAAAATGGATAACTTCTGATCCCATACAATTCAAACCTTAAAAAAATTTGGAAAATTCAACCAAGACAATGGATTAACTTTCTCAATCCTTCAATGGTGCATTGGAATCTGTATAGATCCGTACAACTCAGAAATACTGTTGGAAATACAGGAAAACAATTAAATTTTATTAATTTCAATGTAAAAACTTTACAATTGATCCAATCCAACCATGGAGTAAGGTTTTCCAACCTTTTCATACATTTCCCAAGCATTTCCAACTAAAAAACTTGGTTTTGAACATTGGGATTCAAAATTTTCATCTTTTGACAAGAAGTTGCATTATGCAACATTGATAACTTTGATAACTTTTAACAAAAGTTGTCAAATGTGACTAAACTTGAAATTTTTTATGTTTTGACTCCATAGGGGATGTTATAGGGATTGAAATAAAATTCCTTCCTTTCCTTAGGTTCCATATACTATTATTTCCTAATCTACCCAATATTGTCCAAATTGACTAAGGTGGACAACTAGGTTTATAACATCACCTAGTGTCCCCTTGTCTCACAATTGAGGACTTATTGATGACATTGGTTTCAAGATCCAATCACTACCCTAACCCTTTGTATTAGGGTCCACTAAAGTTCTTGCAATGGTTGAACTTGAGGGTGCTCCTGCACCACTATATATAGGCCAAAAGGGTCTTTTTCAATTCATTTGCACATTTGACTTTTGCAAGAGAAGAGCTCTGAGCGAGAATGGTGGTCCATATGAGTTTGCATCAAATTGAGAGATCCAAGCATCATAGTCAGCCAAAAACATATGGGGTATCAGTTAGTGGTCAAATACCTCCCTATTGATTGCATGTTTGTCATTTTTCATATAATTTTAGCATGTTTTTAACATTTTTAAGATTCAACCCAAGGGTCCTCACATGAAGAAATAGGTTCTTCACGCCAGGCTACGCAAAAGCTCATGCGAGAAAATGCTAAAAAACATTTCCTTGTGGTTTCCTTCACATGTTCTCATGCGGGAGGGCACCCACATCTTGCATGAGAAACACTTAGAAAGGGCATTTTCTCATGCCAGTCTTTGAGAAACTTCGTGCAAGCCTGAAAGTTTGCGTGCAATAGTGTACTTCTTCGCGTGAAATTTTGCAAAAAATACTGCTTCTTCACACGGGGAAAGAAGAGAAATTTGGAGTTGTAGAAAATTGCCTTGCAGTCCGTTAGCATTTTTGTCAGTATTGTAGCCTTGCTTAGGATGTCTATGTGTCTTTATTTCTCTGCTTTGCATTGATTGACTTGTAATCATTAGCCAAGTATTGATCGTGCGTTGTTGTTTGATTGTCTTGTAGGTTGAGTTTCTAGACATTGCCTTCAGATCACACCATCCAACCATCGGCAGCTGGTTAGGCAGTTGGGTGATGCTAAGATTGCTTATATCAATACACTGGGATTGTCACACCTTTGTGAGATACTTGATATTTGGGTGAATCATAGATTATTAGGAGGCATTGGTAGAGAGCTTCCATTCAGAGATGAACACCTTCCACCTTCCATAGGGCGAGCTGACAATGACCCCTAAGGACATATACATGATATTGTGGATCTCCTTCTATGGTCCACAAGTAGAGTATGACATGCAGCCTCGATCGAATACAACAGTACTGAGGGAGATTTTACAGAATGATCTTGTCATGGGTATATCCATCCCATGGGAGGAGTTGATCAGAGAGTATGGGCTGAGGCACCGATTGGCCATAGTTTTAGCAGCATTCCTAGGGTGTTACCTGATGACAGATCGTGGTCAACATAGTTTGGAGTGTGGGTGGGGAAGGATGTTCTAGAGGATGCTGGTGGAGCCAGTAAAGTATGGATGGGGTTAGTATATGTTGGCCCACATGTACCATGAGATGCATGAGATTGCCTATAGAGAGGCAAAGAGTATGGCTGTAGGTGTTTTCATACTATAGCTATGGGCATGGGAGAACTTGCCTATCTCTAGGCCCATTTGTGATGATATGAGGCAGCCTCATGAGCCTTATATTTACAGTTACAAAGGTCAGATGACCCAACCCACGCTGGGTAAGATCGAGTAGTAGCGGGCTCAGCTAGATGACTTGGTGGCCATAGTATGGTGACCTTGGAGAGATACTAAGGACTGTGATGATGATAGGGCCCAACTCAGATATATGTTTTGTTCATAGCCACTAATCGACCATTCTATTGCAGTGATCAAGAGATTTATTATGACTCAGGTGTGGTGGCAGTTTGACCGACCACAACCTATATCATCGGAGTATTGCCCATATTCCTTCTTTTTTGATGAGGTGAGGAAGGGGTGGTTAGCATAGTTAGATCCAGGGCACAACATGATAGGTGCATGGATAGTAGCCTTGATGCATTGGGATTACATGGCTGGGGTAGCAGATGGCGACATGACACTAGCCTATAGAGATTACTTTTCTTGTCATCCGTTCCCCCAATTTACAGATCCAGTAGGGATGGGATTACCAATGTAGGTGGTGCATCCATAGGTACAATAGACACCACCATAGTAGGGACTACAACCACCTCCACATCAGAGACCTTGACCACATACTACACATGTGGACATCCCTACTTAGCATATGAGGATTGATCCTAGAGGTGGCAACAATGGTGCACAAGAGAGGCACTCCAGACGGAGGAGGATAGAGAAGACAACTAAGAAGTAGGAGGAGACGATGTAGAGGATCTAGGGTAGTAGGAGCAGCAGGAGAAACCTGCACAGGATCTAATGCTAGGGGACCCATTATCATAGGTGTAAGATTCCCTACAGAGATCCAGGGAGAGAGTTTGATAGATGCAGCGATAGATTGGGGACCTGCAGATACAGCTGGCCGTTCGAGATGCATGGCTCATAGATAGAGACCAAGAGCTATGAGAGGTCCGAGGGAAGCCAGAGAGGTCTCAGGAGGAGACACAACATCAGACCGATCAAGCAACTTACTACTATGCAGCCTATGTAGGTATCAGGTTCTAATATTATGCCAGAGCTTCAGATGGTGCACAGGCACCACCACCTCCAGATATGCCTCCTCCTCCACCTCCTCCAGGTGACGAGGGAGAGGGCCAGAGCTAGAGTTGGCATATTGATCAAGCTTCTTCCCATTGTATTACATGATGTATCTGATGTGTTGTCATCTTTGTATCATAACATTTTTGATATAGACTATGCTCGAGTAGCACCCATTTTGTATTGACATTTTGAGATATATATATGAGCTCTGGTTTTGGTATCATTTCACTTGTCATGTTTGTACTTAATGAGATGTATGATAGATGTTTAGATGTTTAGATGTATGAAAATGTATGCAAGAATATGTATGAAATGCACATGTTTTGCTTTTATGAATATGTATAAGATGCACATGTTTTGATTTAATGACATGGATATGTAGACATAGATGTGTATGTATGTAGATGATTTATGTGATTGAATTTTCAAATGGAGATATGTAAATGTAATGGATATGGTACTAACATCTCATGCAGGTTGTCATGATGTATCACAGATGCTAACCAAAAGAACTTTTGATGATCGAGAGTGAGGATTGAACACTTGTGCAGTCATGATTAAGCCAAGACATTTGAAGAAGAACTCCTTGTCATACAAATCTATGAGAATACCATGAAGTGACCATTGAAATCCTATTGCGATGCAAGTCTAGAATGAAAATGAAATCCTATGCTAGATGCAATCCCTAGGATGTGGTTGTTGGATCCATTGAATAATTTTCATCATAGAGCATTTTGTTGGAACATTGGAGTCGATACAATCCTTACTGGTGCTAGTGCAACCATAAGAATATGAATATGACTTTCATCAGCTAAGATATGGGAAAATAATGTAAGAATCAAGGCACAACAACTAAGATGACTTGAATGTAGTTTCTAGTTTGATATAGCAAGAGTACACTAGTATCGAGGCATTCAAAGCCAAGATAACCATGAGTGAGATCTTGTATAAACAAGCAGAGTAGTAATAGTCAAGGAGATAGTTCCAACCTCATCTTGGCGTACAAATAAATAGGATCGAGGGATGTGAGGATTTTCTACCTTGATGGAGAAGCTCTTATCACATACACCCTGATTATTTGACATTGTCAGATCATCGGGACCACACCGGCAAGTAGTAGATAAAGAAAAGATAAATGAAATCAATGAGAATAGACAACATACAAAGAGAAATTCAACATACTTTAGCCAATTTCAAAGTTTTTGGATGTGTATATGTATAGGGGTGTTGAGAAACACCATTGTGCTTGTGATTGTTTTGTGTTTGATTGCTATCAATCTTTTGTTTGCATTTGCGATACCCAATGTGTGTTAAGAAACACAGATGCATCCAAAGATAGTGTTAAGAAACACTATTGATTCTGGTGTTGAGAAACACCTATTTGTGTCAGTATTGAGTTGTCTTTCAGAATTGAAAAGATTATTGATGCTGGTGTAATGTAAAGATGACTGACTTGACTTATACTGTGAGGACAATGTTGATTTGGTTGCCCCCAGATTATGACTTTGGATTGGTGTCAAATCAGGAGGGTTCTTAGAAGACCCAAAATGTCATGAAAGTGACTAAAAGCTATATACAAACATAAGAAAAGGATCGACCAAGATGGAGTATCGATAGATGGTGTGCTGAGTATAATTCCAATGTCAACAGATTGATGTCAATTGGTTGGTATATGTCATGTGCGAGAAATTTTGTCAGTATGGTGATAGTAGACAGACGTAGTGAGAACCACTGGTGACTATTGCAAGAGAGATTCTCAAGTAGAGAGTTCTCAGTAATAGATAGGTATCAACAGGCAGACACAATGAGAACCATTGGTGAATAATGCAAGAGAGATTCTGAAAAGTAATAGGATAGTGTACCCTAAACCAGGAAGATTGCCCCTAGAGTATGACCGGTTTCAATCCATGTAAGTTGGTATCTTGGCGGTAACTGAGAGTATGTACAAGGAGAAAACAAAAGAAGGAAAGAAGGAAAGAAACTATACAGAGCCAAGTGATGCCGCGATAGATGTAGCATTGTGAAACAAGAAGCACTTGTTTACTAGGTTTTCACCTTCTTGGCAAAAATTCTATTTTTTTTTTTTTTGGTATTTTATGATATAGAATAGATCTCTTTAACATGTAGATAAAGTTGCATAACCACGGGAAATCTCATTAAACAAGAGCCAACACAAGCCATGTGCCCTGTTGACAAGGTATACAAAAAATTATCTGGATGGATTTTGGGGGAAAAGAAGAAGACAACCATTCCCAGGACTATCTTTTCTTGTAAGACTAGAAGAATTTGTGAATGAGAAACTTCATCCACCAGGTAGTACACTGCTATTTTTTTGAAATTTTCAGGACATTTTGCAAATTTTTAGGATTTTTTTAGGACTTTAATATGTACATGAGCATTCAGATGATGTCTCAACTATAGAATTGTTTTAGGTGAAGAGCATTGATTGGCTCCTTGAGTTTCTCTCCTTCATTGGTGGAGAGTTGATAGGCTCCAGATCCAAACATTGTAGTGAAAACATACAAACCAAGCCAATTCGGTTCAAATTTTCCCTTTTGGATATGGTGTTGTTGATTCTTAGGGTTCTCTCTCAGAATGAGATCACCCAATTGGAAGTCCCTTGGTCAAACCTTCTTGTTATATCTCTTAGACATCCTTTTCTGATATGCTCTCAGGTGATTGAACGCCACTTTTCGACATTCATCTAGCAGTTCTAGCTCTTGTAGCTAAGATATTCTATTGTCATCATCAGTGATGAGGCCTTTTAGAAAGACTCACATAGTAGGAATCTCAACCTCAATACGTAGCACAAAATCCACTCCATAAACCAAAGTAAAGGGTGTAGCCCCTGTCGGTGTTTGTATACTTGTTCTATATGCCCAGAGAGATGGATTGATTTGGAGATGCCAATCTCGTCCAGATTTGTGAACTATGTGATGCAAGATTTTAAGGATCACTTTGTTTGATGCTTCCACCTATCCATTACCCTGAGGATAATAGATGGAAGACCAGTGCGGAGTGATCTTGAACTTAGAACATGGCTCCTTTAGATCCTTGTTCTTGAACTTCCCCCATTGTCAGTGATTATAGAAGAGGGTACACCATACCTAAAGATGATGTAATTTAGTATGAACATTGCCACAAATTTTCCATTTTCTATGGTGAGAGGTACTACCTCTACCCACTTGGTAAAATAATATGTAGCCATTATGATGAACTTGTGTCCGTTTAATGACAAAGGATGAATTTGACCCACCAAATCGAAGGCCTATTGCTAGAATGGCCAAAAAGTGATGAATGGAATGAGCTCCTTGGCTAGAGTGTGAATCAGATTTCCATGTAGTTGACACTATTTGAAAGAATTAGCATACTTTGTAGCTTCCTTTTCCATGTCTGGCCAATAGTAACCAACTCTAATAAGTTTACGGGCCAGTGTTAGGCTGCTCAAGTTCGATCCATAGATGCCTTCATGCACCTCAACTAATGCATGCTTAGACTTATTAGGTTCTAAAAACCTAAGGAGGGTACCATCTAGAACTCACCTATACAAGTCATTAGCTATGATAATGTACCGTGAAGCACTGCTGATTAGGTGACATTTCTCATTCTGGGTGTAGGTATCTGAAACAATATGGTCATGAAGGTAGGAGTATATGTGATAGTAGTAGGATGAATTATGTCCAATGATAGAATAGATCATCTAAGATTCAGAGGATTCATAGGCTAGGTAGAGTAATATTTCCACCAGGAATTCATGTCAAAAGTTGTTTTCAGGCATCTGTAGCATAGAAGTGAGAGTATCCATTGCATCAGCCGCTTTGTTGTCTGCCCTTGGAATCTGTTGGAATATGATGTGTGCAAAGTACTTTTGGAGGTCATTGAACATCCATTTATAGGGCACCAGTTTGTCATCCTTTGTCTGATAAGTATCATTTACTTGATTGATGACCAGTTGTGAATCACCGAAGACGTTGAGTTCATCTACTCGACACTCAATGGTGATCTTCATGTCATTGATCAGAGATTCATACTCGGTGATGTTGTTTGTACAAGGAAACAAAAACTTGTATGCTTTGGGTAAAGAGTACTTTTGTGGCATGATGAATAGTATCCCAACACCTGACCCCTATTGGGTGAATGATCCGTCAAAGAACATAGTCTAGGATCGATGTGTGAGAAGTAGTATGGACTCATCTGGAAACTCTATGCTCAATGGTTGATGATCAATGAGAGGTGCCTCTACCAATTGATCTGCAATTTCCTTCCCTTTGATGGTCTTTCTTTCTACATACTTGATATCAAACTCACTAAGTATCATGACCCATTTTGCTAGTCTACTTGTGAGGGTAGCCTTATGGAGTAAATATTTCAATGGATCAATCTTAGCAATGAGGCATGTAGTATGAGCAAGCATGTAGTGTCGTAATTTTTGTGAAGCAAATACCACTACCAAGAAAGCTTTCTTGATGATAAAATAGTTTTCTTCGTATGAGACCAATGCCCTACTGATGTAGTAGAAAGTTCTTTCCTTATTGTTCTGATCTTCTTGAGATAATAACACACCTAGTGAAATATCTATAGCAACGATGTAAAGGATGAGTGACTTCCCAAGAATAGGAGGCATTAGTATTGGTGGATTTGAAAGATATTGCTTGATCTATGTTATCCCTTTATCACAATCTTCATTCCATTTGTAGGTCACACCCTTGTGTAAAGTCTTAGTGAAGGGTTATGACTTGTCAGCTAGTTGTGAGATTAAGTGCCTGATAGACTGTAATCGGCATTGGAGTCCTCTCATCTAACTAATGTTGCACAAAAATAGCATTTCCATAATGGCTTGGATCTTCACAGAATCCACTTCTATGCCTTTTGTAGAGATGATGTAACCAAGCAGTTTTCCAGATGTCACCCCAAATGCACATTTCTTCAGATTAAGCCATAAACTGAACTGTTCCATGTGATCCAGTATAGGACCTAGATCTGTAAGGTGCATCTTTTGGTGTATGCTCTTAGCTAGAGTATCATCAACATAGTCTTCCATTTTCTTATGCATCATATCATGGAAGATAGTGGTGACAGCCCTCTGATATTTAGCTCCCGCATTCTTGAGCCCAAAAGGCATGACATTTCAATAGAAAGTGCCCCATGCACATGTGAAAGTAGTTTTCTCTTAATCTTCTGGTGCAATTTTTATCTGGTTGTAGCTAGAGAAATCGTCCATCAGTGAGTACATTTCATAACCTTCTATCATATATATAATCATGTCAATGTTGAGAAACTAAAAGTCATCTTTAGGACATGCCTTCTTCAAGTCTCAGAAATATGTGCAGACTCGGATGGATTTATCATGTTTAGATACTGGAACAATGTTGGAAATCCACTCAGTGTAGTCAATTACTGTGACAAATATAGATTTAAGAAGTTTTTCTAATTCTACTTTGATGAGTAATGCCACATGTGGATGCATCTTATGAAGCTTTTGTTTCATAGGATTGACGCTTGGTGCAATGGACAAGCGATGCATGATTAGATTAGGATCCAATCTTGGCATGTCTGAATATGTCCCTGCAAAGTTGATCTTCTTAATCTGGAAGAAGGTAGTGAATTCCTCTTTTTCATTCCTTAGATAATGATTGTGCCAAATGAATGATTTGAGGTTCTGCTTCTGTACCCAAGTTCACAGGTTGGGTCAGTTCAATCAACACCGATGACCATTCCTAAAAGTGACTTGGAAGTGTATCAAGTATCCCATCCTCGGGCGCTTCAGAGAGGTTTTCACCCTTGGATACATCCTTTATTTTTATTTTTTTGGGCTCTGATACTACCACAATGTGGTTTTCACCATCAGAGCACCTATTCTTTCTTCTTTTAATTTTGTGACTAAGATACTTGATATCGGCTTCAGTCATGTTGACATTGTCTTCACTAGTGGAGGACATTACTAGTTCAACAAAATTAAGGTATTAGGCTAGAGCATAGTCATTCTGGAATGTAAGGACTTCATTGGATGAAGAGGAAGAGTTCCATTCTATGAGCTCGGGATGGCAGAGTGGAAGAGAGGTGACAGGTTCTAGTGCGTTCATGATGTAGTCATCAAAAGCGAGGACTAGCAAGTCAAGACCTAAAGCAATCTCATCTAGAGGTGTGATCAAATTCATTTGACCCCTCGTGGCCATAGTAGAAGACAAGTTAACATCGATAGAATTGAACTCATTTGTCCTAACACTAGAACCTTCACCTATTTTGAGAGGGTTTTAGTATGCATGTATAGTATCTACATCCCTGTCAAAGGTTACATCAGATAGGGAATCAAATTCATACTTAGGTGAGTTGGTATTGCTAGAGATAGGTACCTCATCACCACCTCCAACACCATCTGATTCTTCTTCTTGTGTAGTAGTGATGAGTTGTTGGATTTGTTCTTGTTCAAACTACTCTTGGAAATGTGGTGGTATGTATAGTTCACCCTAATGATTAGGATTAACATTTTGCATCTCTCTCAATCACTCATACGTTAGTGGAGTGAGTGAAGCAGTTTCATTAGAGTCACTGTTAGTCCCGACCGTACTGACACATGGTATAAAATCATCTAGCTCAGCAAAGAATGCGGCAAGATCTCAAGGAATAGGCAAAGGAAAGGAATACTCATCAGAGCTATCCTCTGAGTTTCTAGTTGTAGATGTTCCTTTAGGTTCCATTTGGTGATCGGGTTCTGGCACAAATTTGTTAATCCCTAATTGAAATGAGATCTTCTTGAATCCTAGGCTTGTATTGTCACGTGTTTGTCTACCAATAGCTTCAAGTGGTGTAAGCAATCCTTTACGGTTCACTCCTAGAGGGCCATTCCATTTCATATCCAAAGCACTTTATAATATCTAGACCCTTGCCATATTGTTTAGGTTCTATTTTGCGTGATGGAGTGATTTTCTCAGGTGTATCCTCCCCTTTATAGATCCAGGCTGCAATAGCCCCATTTTCATCTTCTTCCTCTAATGGTGTCGTGGCCTGTACAAAGGTTCCATCATATTTTGTTTGAGGAGGAGGAGGAGTAGGTTTGTTGTCTTCAGAAGGCCTCCCATAAGAATGTGGATACATAGGTAGAGACGTTATTGATAACACATGTTCAATTTGATACCCCTCCATGCCAGTGTCCTTAAGTTTCAAAGTTTTTTCCATTTCCTTTAGCTTGGCCTCGAGGAACCCAATAGACTCTCTATTGGTGGGAATAAAGCTATCAATAGATTTGGTAAGCATGTTGCAATCATAGATCGTATGGGCAGGTACGGTCACTTCGGATCCTTGGAACAGAAATTTTATGCACTAATGATAGGTTGAAGAAACCACTTGCATTTCATGGATCCACGTTATTTCCAATAGTATGTTGTATTCTAGGGGAATATCGAGCACCTAATAGATAACATCTCTTTTGACAGGCCTAACTCAGATTGGTAACACAACTAGCCCTTTGGATTTCTGCTCTTCTTCATCATATGCCTTAATGGTGATTTTTTTATGGGCATCTATACAGTCTTCACCGTAGCCTAACTAAGCAAGAAAGTTAGTAGAGCAAATGTTAAGGCCAACACCATTATCTATAAGGACATGACAGACATGCTTTGGGCCAATCATGACTTTGATATGCAAGGGGTTATTGTGTAGATGACTCAAGGAATGATCATCTTCCTCAAAGAAAGATAAGTAATAAGATGAGGTCAGGTGACCTACCAGGGATTGAAACCGGTCTAGATCTAAATATTTTGGAACATTTTCCTCAGTGAGAGCTTTTTCAAGAATCTCCTTGTGAGTAGACAAGATTTTCAGTAGCTCAAAGATAGTAATCTGAGCATTGATTCTTTGCAATTGGTCTAGTATGCTGTAATTAGTAGCATTAGATGAGGGGACCAATTTCAAATTCTTGTTGGTAGTGCCAAAAACAACATTATCTACAGGTTGTTTTGGTGCAGATGTAGAATGCTCTGGGCCTTTGACAATGATCTTTGCATGATACTAAGTAATGACGTTAGCACAGACTTGAGATTGTTCTTGGTTAGAGGAATGGGACGTAGGCCCTTGCAGGATGAAGGGAGTTTTATGTTTGGGAGCATCCTCTCTTCCCCTGATAGTAATAATGTCACAGTATTTGACATTAACAGGTTCAACCATATTAATGACATTATCATTATTAGTGTACGTATAGTTGACCTTGGCATGAGCATTTTTATCTTTAGAGGATTCACCTTTCTCATGAGAAGAAAAGGGGTCTTTGAATGCCTGGTGATCCAAGTTCTTGTCGTGACTCCCCTCAACAAAAACCTTACTGTCAATAAGGTCCTAAATTTTATGCCACAATTGCATGCAACTAGCTATTTTGTGACCCTTGTTCTGGTGGTAATCGCAATATGTGGATTCATTCCACCAAGAAGGTCGTGGTTGAGGATCAAAGGGGCACAAATTATCTAGAGGAGTGAGTATTTGGTTTTGCAAGAGGGTCTTGTAAACCACATTGAGGGGTTCTCCTAGAGGAGTGAACTCATGCTTGGATCAAGGAGCCCAAGGTTTAGATATAGAATAATTCAAAGGTGATTTAGTTTCTATCGCAGCCTTTTCAGTGGCTTTGGCCACCTGCATAGTGGTAGTAAGATTAAACGCATCCTTTGGAGGCTTGGGAGTTACGTTGTCAAAAACTCCGTCATTCACAACATCTCGGTTCTTGTTGAAAATCTTATGTTTGTCTTTGCTTGAGGAGGAGGGCCCCTATTTGTTATCCTTGTGTAGGTTTAGTTCTCCTTTCTTGACCATGAATGTTTCAATTCTCACTACTTATTTGATCATGTCATTGAAGGTCAAAGGACCTTGCAGTTGTACTTGGTACCCAAAATTGAGAAGAAGATTGTCTAAAAAGATGTCAAGCTTTTTAGACTCAGGTATCTTACGAGAATATTTTATATAAAGCTATCTCCATCTTTGGAGAAATGTCAAGAAAGGTTCCCCATGGTTTTGCTTTAAACTACAAAGATCATAGATGTTAACTGGATGTTGGATGTTATGTAAGTAGTGTTGAAGAAACAAGTTGGAAAACTCATCAAAAGTCTTGATGCCAGTAGGTAACCTAGAGAACCATTCTATGGAAAAGCCTCCCAAACTACGTGGGAAGAGACACATGAGGTAAGTTTGGTCGTGTATGAACTCCATAGATAGAGAAAAAAACTCTCATAGATGATCTTGAGGATCAGAGGTACCCAAGTATTTGTCATACTTGGGAAGTTCAACTCCTTTAGGAAAAGGAGGCATGCAAATACTTTTGTCGAATGGGAATGGACAAATGCTATCTAGAGTGAACTGTGTGGCCAGCTTGTCCTTATCCTTCATGAGTTGAAGAATTTTTTCTTGCATGCTTTGAACTTGTTTTTGTAATTGGGAGTTTTCAGTTTCTTCCTCTTTTGTGACAAGAGTCTCTATATTATAGTTTGAGGGTATCTTGGCCCCTTGATTAGCTAGCTTGAGGAGATATTTCTCTTTCTCTTCCTTCAAGAGGATCTCCATCATTTTACAATTTTTTTTAAATTTTTGCGAGCATCTGCTATATCTTCTTGAGTTATTATCTCCTCCTCATCACTAGGGGGTTCTTGACAATGATATTTACCCTTGGTGGTTTTATATGAATCATTATCTTTGTTGTGTTTTCCATTTTGATTTTGGTCTGCCATCTTGCTGGTATGCAAGTGTTCAGTGCACAAAGAATCACTACAAGGAGGTTGAGTATGCTGAGAGCTTGTACCTATGGGAACCCTTGTTGTGTTGATAGGGTCAAATTCAGGTAACAACTCTTCAAAGTTTTTATTCTCTTCAAACAATGGGTTTTGGACAAGACTGAAGTCCACTGGGAATGATTGTCTAATGCAAGGTCGAACGACAAGAGAGGCAGATCGAGATGATCCCTCTATAGACATAGATGACAAAGAGGAATGTGAGGATCCCCCACTACACTCTGACTATGTGATAAGTTTGGAACAACCTCTTCCTTGGTTTCGAGGTCTACCTCTACCTTTTCTAATGATACGTAAGGGGAATGCATTGCTACTTTGAGTCACAATAGTCATAGAAAAAGATTATGTAAGGAGAGTAAACTAGGACTATGCTTGGAACTATGTCTCAAGATAAGTGCACAAGAGTGACAATAGGTGAAGTATACTCGACACGAGTTGTCAGAAATAAGGCTAGAACAATCAAGAGATGACTATCGTGTCGCAAGGTATGACAACACAACAGAACAAGTAGGTAGATAAGAGACAAGACAAGTTAGAGCGAGAATCCCATAGTTCTCAACCTGAGACATCTAGTTGCAGACTGTGTACAGACATGAAAGTGTATAGACAAACCCCAAATAGAGACCACACTAAGTAGAGTGACAAAAGACAGATAGAAAATAGCTCATTGTTAGGCAAAGTTTTGATAGTTTTGCGTGAAGAAGTACTTTCTCGCATGAAGATTTGGACTTGCTCGCGTGAGACTTTGCAGCCTAGTGCAAAGAAATGCAGAACTTGTGTGACAGATTGGTAAGCCAAAGGATAATAGACTAGAAAAACATTGTGCGAAGATTCATAGAATCTCGTGTAAAGATATACACTGATTGACGTGAAGATTGCAAAAGTTTGCGTGAAATATTGCAAAAAACCAAGCAAATTTTTATAGAAACTGACAGTTTGGACCGATTTTTCAAGACAAAATTTGGTTGCGAGACATAGATTGGACTGTTCTCTGACAGAGTATGAAGTTTGTAGATTGGTTCAGACAGTTTCAGATTGATAATTTTTTGTTTTGAACTTTCAAAAACCAGTTATTGATAAGCATAGGGTTTAGAATTTCAAGCAGTTGCGATATAAACAGTAGCCAAAAATAATTCAACCAAGGAAAATGCAACTCAAAAGAATAGGGGAGTCTTGACAAATCTGAACACTTTGATAATTTGGAGATTTGTAAAAGACACTAATTTATCCCTAAAAGAAAAATGGCAGAGAAGACAAAATATTTGCCTCATAACTTATGTGCATGCGTGCACCTCACACAACTGTGTCACTCCCGAAAGAGTGCCCATGTTTTTTATGTTTCCAAGGACTCAATAATATATGTTCAAAGGCACCCTTGAAGCATGGGCCAGTGTCATATACCACCTTCAAACATCTAGGTGCATGCCTATGGTGAGAATATATAGGATAGAATCGTCCCCCTCCCTGCGCAAAGATTATACCCCCTTTCGAAGGTGAATCGGGTAAGCAACTAGCTAAATTTTTTTTTAATAGGATTCCATTCAAATTAACCTCTAGTGGCCTCTCAAGAGAGGTTGAGACATATAGCCACACCGATACCTGCAAGTGTACACCCCTACAAAGTAAGGCTGGGAGTGGTGCCGCTCAGTACAATAGATAGGGCTTCCTCCAGATGTTTGACATCAAGGATCAAGAGGAAGAAATTAACATGGATTTTGATTCTTTCTCTCAACAAAGAAACTTTATTATAGTGGAGTGGAATCACCGGTGAAAGGTGTGTACCCACTTGGGTCGTTCCTAGAGGTTCAACTTTTGACAGGCCTGCTAAAGGTGACTCAGACTTGGTTTGGTTTCAAGGGTCTAAGTTTCTAATTTTCCCAAAAGGGAAAAGAGCATACTCCTCTACCACTATGCCTCACCCAAACAAACTAGACATGTTCATCACCGAGCTAACTCCTCTTTCAAAAAACCCAAGAGCTTCTAGGTTTCTGATTCTCTCAAAGAGAGAAGAGCATACTCCCCTCACTAATGGATATGCCAATCAATTTGTTACCTTTCCTTTCTCCCCCAAGTATCAATCCCTTAGCAATGTCTAGGTATCAGATTCATTCATGGGAATCACTTCTATGTAATGAAGAGCCTAATATCCTATTATTCTATCAAGACCCTTGAGAAATTTTAACAAGGCCCTAATTAGTCTATGTAAATAAAGCATTGAAAACATACACAATGTTTGTGTGGGTTTGAGATTCTTTGACAACGTGCTCTAACAGGCATCCTACAATCAAGTAGTTAGTAAGTTTGCATATCCATGTTTGAAGGATTCTTCGACATCTCATCCTGCAAACCACTTGTTAAGCTGTATCAGAAATAAAACCAGGAAACCACCAAAAAAAGGAAAATATCAGTAGTCAGAAAATAGAGATATATAAACAACAAATTAACAGTCTCTGACGTCAAAGTTCATGCAAAAAAATAGAGTAGGCCGCATGAAGAAATGCCAGGAATCGCACGAATAATTACATGGACAAGAAAAACTTTGCGCAAATATACACAAAAATTCGCACAAGAATTCACTACAGAGACGTACGAACGAAAAATAAAATTAAAAGCAAAAATAAAATATGAGGCCAGAATACATTCGAGCCCCATGGTGGGCGCCATAAATGTATACGCTAAATGTGGGCATCTTTACTTAGCCATACACTTCAAAATATTCCTTATTCATCAGTCACACATAGGAATGAATACGAAGTAATTCATCCTGCATGCGTGGATGAGTTGACCTGTTGCCTCCTATCTAGATGGGGTTTTGAGTAGCTCTCAGAATTGGAGAATCCAACAACTGAGAACAATCTGAGAATGGAGGATTTAATCTAGAATGTAAATGCAATATTTATTCTAGAGATGAGTATGTAAGATTAATCTAGAAATGAGTTATGAAAGATTAATCTATAATGAGATTAAACTAGGAATATTTGAAAGAAGCTAAGCTATGCATGATTAATCTATTGAATGCTATTAATCTATTGCAATAATAATGATAAAAATGAAAGCTTGAATGCACACAAAATATTAAATTAAAAATCTAGCAGCGATTCTATATTTCAACAATGCATTCTTCTCCCCTTGAATGAGAGATAAGAGGGTTCTTTTATAGAATGAGAGCGCAGTTCAAAATGGCAAGTTTCCTTGAGAGAAACAGTAAACTATTGGCTTTTGGAGTGAATGAAATAGTTAACTAATTTGTTGCACTTTTAAATTATAGTTAACTCAAAGTTTCCATTTCTGAACAGAAGTGAGGATTTTGGAGAGATTATTTGATTTAGATAAATGAAATATGACCTCATAAATGCACTTTCTCAATTATTTGAATAATTAAATTCAATTATTGAAATGAGGATATTTATTTAGTAATCAAATGTTATTTAATTCCTTTTTATGCATTTTAGCTAAAAGGGTGAATTTAATTTAATTAAAGTACTAGGACTTTGTAATTAAATTAATTCGATCATAGGGTTTATTTAGCCAATTGTAATTGATATTTAGGAATTAAATATAGTATGTGATTAATGCAGATTTAGAGTTTTCTACATTTGACACTTAAGTCAAGTAGAGTTAGTCAAAACTCAGAATTGCCTAGTACCATAGGACTTTGATGATTCAAATAGTCAATAAATACAACAAAATTGGTTAAGGTTGCAAGATACCAATTTTGGGGTGTTACACTTCCATGGGATCATTACCTTCTACTTCAATATTCACACCTCCATGTTTCCTCATTTGGAAATCCACATTCTCTGGATTGTCATGGTCCATAACATGAAACCTAGAGTGGTTGACCTATATCAAAATGATGACCTTAAATTAACTATGACCATGATGTCATCATCAATTCATTTCTTATGTATATAAATTGTTCAAATAATATATTGAAATACATACCAATGGATGAAATTTGTTTCCCCCTTCAATGTGACCATGTTTCCTGCAATGTTCCTCGGCTATTTTGATTAGATATCTTTGAGTCTTTAAGCCCTTGAAAATTTTGCAGGGACAATAACATTTTCCATCACCTTTTCTTTTAAAGTTAGACCACAATCTAGAAGTTGTCTCCTTATTTTGTTCTAGGTTGATATTGTCAGACATGGTCTTTCTTGAATGGAATGACTCATTACTTGTACATTGAATAGAATGTTGGTGGAAGAAGGATGATTTTTTTGCAACCTGCAGATACAGACACTGAACAACCATTTTCTCAACTCTAATTTTCTCAACACAAAGGGACATTTATCATAGCCATAGAAACTTGATTATTTTAAAATGGAATACACCAAGGAGTACCATCAGAAATATTGACCGTTTACAATCATGAACAATAAATCTAAATCAGATAGTTCATTTTTTATTAGCATGTGTAGTCTCTGTGTATATGAAAAGTGAATGAAATTCAAGGCCTAATTTATCAAGAGAAAAAAATGACGCGGAACCCCACAATCAAAAACATGAAACCTAATAAAGAACACTACAAAACTTGATTGGGACAATGAAATTTACAAAGTAAGGAAAGGTGAGAGGATCAATAAAATAATCAAAAAAAGAAACACGCTTTGTCAACAATGTTCAAAATCCTGTCACCAAGCACAAACATAGGAAGTAAAAAAGGGACAAAAGAAAAGAAATAAGAAAAATTGTTATGAGAAGAGGTCAAAATAATATTCAAAGTATTATTATGAAATCTGCATGTTCATCACTTGTGCATATACCTTCTCTAATCACACAACTAATGAATAAAAATTCAAATGCCAATTTCTTTAACAATTGAAATGTCTCAAGTAGACAAGATTCTCAATGGAACGGATTTGATAACATATAGATACAAATAGGGTAAAAGCACAAAGATGTGTCACGTTTCAGGACCACTTATTAGCACAGCTAAATTTAAGTATTTCTAAATAAAAATTAATTTTTGTCAAACATATGGTCTAGCTACATTCATTCTAGCTAAGCTAGATAAGTGGTTAAACATTTCCAATTGGAAATGTCTATTAAATGTATGTTTTATACCAATTACCAAAGAAATAAAATTATTTCAGAAAATTGATGTTTCAATAACCCCTACTCTTTTTAATGATACTTAAAAAAACTTAAAAATACCCTTTTGTAGAGCTCATAGTCAAGATTATTGTCATATAAAGTTTATAGTATTTTGATTAGATCTAATATATTATAATTTCAAAATACAACAAGTAGGTATTTTAACATTCGAGAAGATGTTGCTTCAAATAAGTAAAAAAATAG
>MU228259.1:354301-371265 GCA_018584345.1 Thuja plicata
GTAAAAAAATAGTAAATCATATCAAAAAAATTTAAAATTTATATTTAACACTAGAGGAGAGAGTCCTCTTCAAGAATATGTAATTTTTTTTCTGAATAGTGTAGATTTGATAGGGGAAATTTGGTGGCAGATGAAAACTGTCGATTTCAGAAAGTTTAACTTTGAGGAGTTATAACAGAGAAAATATACATTGAAAACCACTCTTTCTTCTTTTGTGCACTAGCTATACATTTTATTTATAACATATTTTGAAATCAGAGGAAAAGTATATTATTTGCATATACTTGTTTGGTGGGAACTAGACCCCATATTTTCAACAGTTTTCAGCAATTGAAAAATGGACTTCAAAAATTAAAAAAACTATATCAATTCTTGTTCAAAATTTTTTTAAAAAAATTATAGGCATAAAATTCATGCATTTTTACACATTTCAATAGTTTACATCATCCTCAAATTATAAATACAAATGCCACTTTTTATGTCGTTAATGTTGAACAGTTTGCATGTTGTGGTCCTTTTCCTTTATAAAAGTGTGACACATGTTTGTACTTTTACCCCAGGAGATTGGAGTTGATCATCCTTCACCCGTACATATAAGAGTTGACCAAAGAAGGTATATGCACCAGTGACAAACATGCAAATTTGACCAAGCATTATTGGGATCTTGACCCCGCAATAAATAGACTTGTGATGATTTTCACAATAGTACATGTGTTGCAGGATAATACTCCAGTACTACTTAAGAAAATATGAATGTTCATCACTTGTGCATATAAGAGTTGATCAAACAAGGTATATGCACAGGTGTAGTCTCGCAATATCAACAAATGTGTAGTCTCAAAATTGTCCATTTCTCTGTGTATATGAAAAATGAATGAAATATCAAGCTAAAATAAAACATTGAACAAAATAGTATTCCACATAGAGTGAATTAAATATACCATCAAAATAAGGTGATCTCAACAATTGGCACAAACTCGGACAAGGTAAAAGTCAAATTCAAGACCTAATTTATCAAGAATAATAAACAATGCGGAACCCCACAATCAAAAACATGAAACCTAATAAAAAACATGAAACCTAATAAAAAACACTGCAAAACTTGATTGGGACAATGGAATTTACAATGTAAGGAAAGGTGAGAGGATCAATCAAATAATCAAAAAAAGAAACATGCTTTGTCAACAATGTTCAAAATCATTAGGACTATAGAAAAATCATTAAGACTATAGAAAATCAAGTTCTAGAAATGCACGGTTCTGATGCTTTTCCATTACAACAATTGAGCATTCATCATTTGGTGCTTCTTGGTGTATTCCATTTAAGTATATCAAGCACAAAGTATTCCATTTATATATGTTCAATTTTTTGACAGTAATGATTTGGGGAATGTAATAATGTAAAACAAAAACTAATATTATTATTGTGTTATGTAAAACAATCATGTAAAACCTGTGCATATACAACCTTCACTTGTGCATATAAGAGTTGATCAGAGAAGGTATATGCATAGGTGAAAAACATGCAAATTTGACCAAGCATTACTGGGAACTTGACCTTGCAACAAATGGACTTGTGATTATTTTCACAATAGTACATTTGTTGCAAGGTAAGCTCCCAGTAGTGCTTAGGAAAATCTATCTATTGAATTAAGATAAGAGATTCATATCAGAATCATTGTTGACAATCAAAGTGCTGCAGACCATTCTTCAATAATATCAGACATATGCAATAATTGATTCTTCCATGGTCTATTTCATTAAACTTAGTATATGAATACAAGCCCTTGCTCACTCCTCCAATAATGTGAAGCATATGGTTTTTCCAATGTTTCAATTGAGGAACACAGTGTCATTTATTTTTGGGACAAGATATACATGTTTGTGCAGGGATCAAAGCAAGAGGATACAACTTGGAAAGGGGCTGAAAAGTTACATCAAAGAATGAAAAATGACAGGGTACAATTCAGACCTATGATATAGTCTTTTTTGGGTTAGGAAAGCATCAAAGTTGGAACTATAGAATGACCTTTAGGAGTACAAAAGAGAGTTAAAGCTAAATATTCATGGGTATAAGGTTGGAAGGGTCAAGAATAACTAAAAAATATAGAGGAAAAGAAGAAGCAACAATAGGGATATGATTTTCCCATAAAGGGGACTAAACATACATTTTGAGTACTGCTTTTTGTTCTAAGTTTCATGTAGGGTACATGGATAAGAAGAGTACATGGATAAGAAGACAATGATTGGAATGAAAGTTATGTATTTTCAGAGAAGGTATATGCACATGTGACAAACATATAGATTTGACCAAGCACTAATGGGAGCTAGACCCAATAACAAATGGACTTGTGATGATTTTCACAATAGTAAATATGTTGCTAGGAAAGCTCCCAGTAGTACTTAGGAAAATATGCATGTTCATCACCTAAGTAAGTGAACCAAGGTATGATGCCCCTCTCATAGACAGGCCTGTATATCTCTAAACTGATCGCTTATCCATAATCAACAAGTGAATAGGACAAAATAGATTGGAAAGGGATTATTATGTTGTAGTGATATCCAAAGAAAAAGACAATCATTTATAAGTAGAAAAAAGGATGGAACTATCATTAGTAGCAGTGAAAAAGGTGAAAATCTACTGTTACAGTGCATAAACAGTGATATCCAAGGTTCTAAAACATAGAATGTATCACAATAATGACAAAACTCCATTTTAATAATTAGTGACATCAACCATCAAAGCAAAATTTAGTCATGGTAAATAAGTGAAGGATGATGCAAATAAAAGAAAAATGATGCATAGGTACTCCTTACAAGGTTGACAAATAATTCAAGAAAATATGAGACATGAACAACATAAGGAACTTACATAGGTTTCCAAGATCAGTCCACCAACACAACATGAAATGGCACCAAACAAGGTTATAAGGGCCTCCTCTAGGGAATCACACCCCACATTTTGAGAACACTTATTTTAAGACTATTTGGACTTTAAGGAACACCAAAAAACTAATTCAACACTTACCATTTACTTGGAGTCACAATCAATACTTCTTCCTTCAATAAAGGCAACTAAACCTACTAGTCCTCTCTACCCGAGCTTATGCATTCAACAACCAACCAAAGAATTTGGAGACCAATGGAAAAATATATGGGACACCTATTGAAATTTTATAACACATACACACATATGACATCCTGACCATTTGAAACTACTGATCAAAAAGCTGACTGTCACAAGGCTTTTAAGGCCTCATTAGGCCACCACTACATAGAAACCACTACCAAATTGCATCAAATAACCTTACCAAAAAAATGGGAATGTATATAAGAACTTATAACCTTTAATCTCAGAACTATAATTTCCCCCATTTTAAAAATTTTCAACATTGGATTTAAGAGATATGAAGGTTTTTCTGTTCAAACCCTTATTATAGAGGGTTTCAGACTCACTTTTAGAAAAAAAATCAATATATCCTTCAAAAATCAATGGAAAATGCTCAAAGTGGATGCATTAGACACTATATTCTTCCCTCTTTCCAATCATGTATGTATTGTGTCAAAATGGTATCACACAAACCCACAACACACATTGTACCAACAAAGTTGCAGAAATAATGCATAAATAAATTCCTAATAGTTTTTAGAAAAATTCCTCATACTTCCTTTGTACACCATGGAAGCCCACAAAAATTATATAATTGTAAATCTAATTCACTCTACTTTCAAGATATATAAGACTCTTAAACCGATTCTACAACATGTGCCCATGCCAAGCAAAAAATAGTGACTATTTTTGGGAAAACATAGGAAATGTGATTTTATTTCTTCATCAACTCGTTACAAATTTTGATCAAAAACCCTATCTCTAATTTTTTGAGGATTTTTAATCTCATATAATTCATCTCCAATTTCCCCCAACTATATTTTGAATTGGGATACCATTGGAGTATACAAAACTAAAATTTTTGTAAAGAGAACTTGCAAAAGTTGCTAAGTAACTTTTTGCAAGTTTTATAATTTTTTGCACTTTATAACACATCCCTACTAAAATTGTGTAAATGACTTCACAAGTTTCTATTTCATCCTATAAATGAATAAAATAAGACAAAATGCCTTATTGCATGATGAATAGTCATGGTGACAACTTTTGTCAACCCAATGGTAACATTTGCACTCAATGGATAACTTTGCTCCAAACTTTAACAAAGGACTGAAAAAATCCCACTTTCACCTTAGAAACTTTAAACACAACCCAAAATGACTTATTAAAACCATTTTACCTCACTAGGCATACTTTTAACACTTTGATGCGATTAGACCATTAAGGGCCATATAGTCCTACAAGAGCTCATTGGCTTCCGATGCCTTAAAAATGAATACAACTAATTTGAATTGAATACAAATGGTCCTTAGGACCTTATTATCTCATAAAAAATACTAAAACCAAGAACAAAACATAAAAAAAAAAATAAAGGCCTGTATGAGTCATCAAGTAGACAAGATGCTCCTACACCAAATAGTGATGTAAAATAGAAGTTTTGTTGTTATAAAAACCCTCATAGAATAATGATAAGGATAAAGATATGATAATGATCTTCTCAAATCATGAAGATCAAGAATCAAATGTAGAAGTGAAAGTTCTCCAAAAGAGTTAGCTTCCTGTCTTACAATGACCTAGAACCACAATACAATATTAAAGCAGAAGATAATGTTGAAGAAAATTATTCAATTGTGTATTGTCATTGATATTACACATGTATTTACACTTATGTAATGATGTTACACACATTCAAACCGATCATAGTTGGTGAATAGAAAGAGTTTTTCAGTGTTGACCGAGTCACTCAGGCATTTTAGTCATGGTCAAGCATCAAAGAAACTCAGTGTTAACTGAGTTGATTATTCAGTGTCAGCCGACTAACACTGGTTTACAATCTATAATTAATTGGTTATATGAGGCTGATTGAATTATGATTTATTACTTATTTAGAAGTATATTCAAGCCAACTTGACATGGCTTATCATATATATGAAAGGTCAAGTTTGGATTAAATGTGTGAAAGAGTGTGTGAAAGTTGAAGACAAGTAGAAGTGTGGAATTCTGTGATATGAAGAGTGAAGGTGAAATCAGATGGGATTCTGATTGAGTATAGAACACTCAGAGCTATAATATAATATTTGATCAGCAAGGATCCAGTTATAATCAAAACAGAGATCTGAATCAACAAAGATAGCTGCTCACACATACAAGTCAATTCATTGTTACTTTCTAAAAATTATAACAGTGATCTCAAATCTCTTAACAGAGTAGACTTAATAGTATTTTTGTAAATCCTCTCACAAGGTAGCATTCCTATGTTGAAGTGCTAAAGACCTTTAACAAGGCCACTCATCATAGGGTGATTTAAATCCTCTAACAGTATTACACCTAACAGTGTGTTTTGTAACCTTTAACAGGGTTGGATCCTAACATGACTCACTTCAGAAGAGTGAAAAATAGTAACTAGTTACATTGGTGGTTTTTCCCATATTGGGTTTCCATGTTAAATCTTGGTGTCACCTATGTATATGTTATTTGTTTCATGCTTTATGTTTCAACACTTAATCACTAAAGTACAATTGCATTGGATATCATAAAGATTGCTTTAACACCTGAGTTACAAAAGAATATCTTAATTAACTGAGTAACAGTGTTATATTGTTTAAGACATCTAAGGGACAAGGGATTTGTTTTGAAGTAACTGATTCATCCCTCCCCTCTCAGTTACCTATATCATTTCCAACAATTGGTATTAGAGCATCAAGTGCTTTCAAAGAAGGTTTCAAGGCCTAAGCTAAAGATCAGAGATGTCTTACAAAAGGGAGATCCCAAAGCTAAACAAAGACAACTTCCTTGCATGGAAAGAGATGATGAAACTACATCTATCTACTATTGGAGATTCTAGTTTGCAATTTTTGGACAAAAAATATGTGGAACCAACATGGACTATGACCGTGGAACAGATGATGGAACAAAAGATTCATAACATACTGATTATTGAGATAGCTTCTTCACTTAGCTACTCAGAAAATGATGAAGTCAAGGACTGCCCTATAGCCTATGATAGGTGGAGAAAATTATAGGACATTCATGGAGGAGATGCAAATGCAAAGTGAGCTAAAGCAAAAAGTCTCAGAGGACAATTTGACCAGATGAAAATGAAATAAGGAGAAGACATTACAAGATACATTGAGAGAATCAAGAAAATTGTGAGTGCAATCAGAGCCGCAGGAGGAATAATTGAAGATACAACAGTGGTCAACAAGGTATTAAGAACTTTACTTCCTATCTATGCTATTAGAGTTTCAGTTATTCAAGAGATGAGGTGCAATAAGGATATAACTCTAGATACATTAGTTGGAAGGCTTACAACTTTTGAGCTGGACAACTTTGACAATTATTCTCCTAGCTCTAGAAATCTTGAGTCTGCATTCAAAGCTAAATTGAACCTTGGTAAGAAGGAAAAATACTCAAAAGGGAAGCATATTGAAAGTGATAGTGATGATGAATCCGATGATGAAGATCTAGTTATCATTGAAGCATTAATTGCAAGGAGAGCTGCCAAAGGTAAATACAAAGGTAAAATGCCATTGATTTGTTTCTCATGCAATGAGGTTGGTCACATTGCTGCCAAGTGTCCGAACAAAGAAGACGAAGATGAGAAAAAGTTCAGCAAGTACAGAGGCAAGAAAGATTTCAAGAGCTACAAGAGCTACAAGGAAAAAGGTCATAATTCTTGTTATGTTGCTAAAGATTTTGACAGTGATGAAGAAGAAGATGAAATGGTTTATATTGCTATAAGGGATGATTCAGATGAAGAAGATAAAAAGACAACACTTTTCTCACATATCAGTAAAAATGACGCATGGATAATTGATAGTGGTTGTTCTCATCACATGACTGGTGATAAGACAAAATTTGAACATCTTGAATGCTATGATGGTGGGAGTGTTAGTTTTGGGAATGATGAACTGGTGCAGGTGTACCTATGAAGTCACCTAAGGTCACCATGGATCCAGTCAAAGAAAAAGGAATAAAATTATCCCTAAAGGTGGATTAGGGTGTATTGGAATTAATAATGACAATTTGTAATAAAAAATGCAATGAAATGTTGTCAAGTCCTATTTGTCCAGGCAGAGGGCTAGGACTTCAAAAATATTGTAAATTGGGTCAATAGTGCCCAAATGGTCTAATTAGGATTTAGAAAGTGTCTAAGGGATTTAGATAGACCCTAGGCATAATATTTAATAAGTTTTATAAGTTAGAATGCTTAAATTTTTGAAATTATGTAAGTTAAGAATTCAAATATTTGAATCTGTATGGTTACTTAGTTTAGGAGGGAAAATGGAATTAAGCATGTAAATGCATTTGTAATCCAAAATAACCAATGGGAATTTGTTAAATCAGTTGGGAGGCATTTTTATATGATTTGGAAAGAGCATGAAAGAAGGACAATATGGCTGGAATGGAGAATGTACGGATTTCTCTAGTTTGAAGCAATAAAGAGTTAATTTTTGCAATTTCATTGATCTTTTGAATGTTTTAGTGGATCTAGTTCATTTCATATACATTTATGTGTGTTTCAAAACTTCTATAAATCCATTTCAATCCTTTTATATTAATTTTACTATGAAAGTCTCAGATTGTACTTTGACAGAGCATAGTTTTGCATTGTTTTAGAGGCATGGATTGAGATTCATCCCCTTTTTATAACCACTATAACTTGGGGATGAATAAAAAATTTGTATCATAGATATCTAATACTAAATATGCAATAAAATCTGTCAGATATTGCAGGGGATCTCCATTTGGTGTTTGTTGTAGGGTTAAGGAGCATGAAAATGCTTGGAATGCTATAACAACAACATATTGGGCCTCATGAGGAACACTTTTTATGTTGGGAAGCACTTATTTATATTGAAAGGATGGTGAATCAACCTCTGGTTGGTTGAGATTTTTCTTGGAGAGTCCATATTGAGGAAGCCCTAGTTTTGGAGGGTTTGGGAAGCCTAATTTGGGGCTTTTGATGTTCTTAAGGGTCTCAGACTAATTAATTTTAGATTTAAGTGTTTTAGGACATAATTAACCACTTTACAAGAGTTGGAGTCTTTTGGTTAAGTTTATGATATTGTTCCTCTGTAAAAGTGCCCATTTTATGTATTTTTAGGGTCCCAAAGTTGTAACAACAGGGTATGGTCCAAAACAACCTACCTCTTTCTTTATGTATGTTGTAAAAATTGATAAAGGGTATTGGAAAACCTAATTTTTTTCCAAGTCCTTTAGAAGTTTTGGAGTTATGGGCTCTAGAAGGTCATTGCTGTCCTAAATGCAATACAATTAGACCTCTTGGCAGAATTTAAGTCCTTTGTGAATATCCTATAGAATTTGACTCCATAGCTAGTTGATTCCTTCTAAATTTGGTTTAATTTAGTCTCTCATGGCTTTAGAAACCTTGAGTCAAAGTGTTAGGTTGAAATCTCCTTTTGAGTTATTTGGGAAGGGTATCTTTGAACCTTGTATTTCCCTTATATGTTCAATCCCCCCATTTTGTCAAGAATCCCACTACCCCATTCCTCTGCACCAAGTGGTATTAGAGAAAGTAAGAACTTGGGAGGAAAGTTAGGTGTGAATGTCTGTGGAAGATTTTGAATACTTTGAAGAAGAGGCTCAAAACATACCTCTAAAGATGACACACATGGAGCTTGCTAGGATGATGATGGAGAAAGTAGAAAAGAAAAAAGATTGGAATAAGTCATTGAAATATTGATAAATATTATTGAGAAGAGGGATTCAAACCCTCATGATGATGAAGGTAAAGCAGAACAAGAACTTGATGAAGAAAGGTTAGATCCTGAGAATGCTAGACTAGTGAAGACCCTGAAGGCAGTTAAAGGAGGAGAATCCAAAGTCAGAGCAGAGATCCCAATGTATGATGGGAAGATGGATGAGGAAGTGCTCCTTGATTGGTTTAATGCTGTTGAGAACCAATTTGACTGTGAGGACATTGAAGACAAGCATAAAGTGAAGATTGCAAAAGCAAGACTTAAGGGTCAGGCATTGCTATGGTGGGATTGCCTACAAGCATAAAGGTGAAAGAAAATTCTACCAAAGATCACATCATGGCATAGAATGATGAACAAAATGAGGGAGGAGTTTCTACCTGAGGACTACAAGGTTCAACTCTTCAAGAAGATTCAAGGGTTGAAGCAGAAGGACATGGATGTCCAAAGGTATACAAAGGAATTTTACAAGCTTGACACCAAAGCCTCTCATGTTGAAGATGTGGAAGCGAAGGTGGCTAGATATCTTGGAGGGATGAGGTACAATATCTAAGATGAAATGAGCATGGCCACACCTAGAACTCTTGAAGATTGATACAAGTTGGCAATGAAAGATGAGGAAAATCTTAGAAGAAGGCAAGAGAGGCAAGGCAGTTCAAGAGGGAAACAAAACAAGGGCAAGGGAGTATATCCAAGCTAGGGAAAAAATGAGAAAGGTAAAGAGGAAGTATCAGATCAGAAAGGAGAACAAAGAAATGGTAGAGGAAAGAGCTTCCCTGGAAATTGCTACAAGTGTGGTGAAGAAGGACATCCATTCTACAAGTGTCCTGAAAGAGAAGCCAAGAATAATGATAAGAGGGTTCAATTGGTCCAAGGAGAATATGACAATAAACAACAAGAGGAAGAAGAAGCACACCATGAATATGAATATCCTAAAGAAGGTGAGTGCCTCTTGATGGGAAGGTCACCTATCCAACATATACCCAAGGTATCTATCTTTAGAACAAATTGTAAATGCTATGGAAAAATATGCAAGGTTATCATAGATTCTAGTTGATTTGACAATCTAGTGTCCTATGAGATGGTAAATAAGTTAAACTTACCTAAATTTCCTATTGGTAGACCATATAGGGCCTCTTGGGTCAGTAATGATTAGAATATTGTGATTAAGGAGAAATCATACATAGATGTTTCAATTGGGGGTTATGTTGATAGGGTTCTATGTGATATAGTTCCCATGACATGTTGCCACATCATCTTAGGGAAACCATGATAGGATTAAATAAAGACCATTCATTATGGTTTGAAGAATGAGTATGTAGTGCACAAGAAGGGAAGAAAATTCACTCTTAAACCTCTTCTAAGTCAAGTAGAAGAAGTTGGTAGCATCATTTTCTTTGGTGCAAAAAAATATGTTGATTTGCAGATTCCAAAGTATGAGAAGATGGTGACTGCAGAACAACAACCTCAGACCACTTTATTGGTCTTGAAGGATGAGTTTTTGGACAACCATGAGGCATTGACTGTGAAGCAAAAAATAGATCATGAAGATGGTGTCCTTATTGGCATGATGTGGTGTCTTTTGGAGAAAGCAATGAAGAAGATTGCAGGGGTTCCATAGAAGGAAACAAGGAGGGGTCTATCTGATCCTAAAAAGGAGTTTCAAGGACAGTTTGTGAAGCCACAAGTTCACTGTCCACAACAAAAAATTGGCAAGCATGATGATAGATTTCAAAATGAACAATCTTCTTTCCTTATTTCTAACCTTTTGAGTGTATTTTTGAAGGATAGTAGAAGGGAGTTGTCATCTGATCAGAGGCCAATCTAGGGCAGAGAGGAAGACCACTTTCAAGGAGGATGGGTGGAAGAAAGACCAAGTCCCTTAGTTCTTGGGATAAGAACTTTTTCCAAGGTGGGGTGTATGGTGCAGGAGCACCTATGAAGTCACCTAAGGTCACCATGGATCTAGTGAAAGACTAAGGACTAAAATCATCCCTAAAGGTGGATTGGAATTAATAATGACAATTTGTAATAAAGAATGCAATGAAATGTTGTCAATTCCTATTTGTCCAGGTAGAGGGCCAGCACTTCAAAAATATTATAAATTGGGTCAATAGTGCCCAAAGGGTCTAATTAGGATTTAGAAAGTATCTAAGGGATTCAAATAAACCCTAGGAATAAGATTTAATAAGTTTTATAAGTTAGAATGCTTAAAGTTTTGAAATTATGTAAGTTAAGAATTCAAATATTTGAATCTTAACGATTACTTAATTTAGGAGGGAAAATGGAATTAAGCATGTAAATGCATTTGTAATCCCAAATAACCAATGGGAATTGGTTAAATCAGTTGGGAGGCATTTTTATTTGATCTGGAAAGAGCATGGAACAAGGACAGTACGACTAGGATGGAGAATGTACAGATTTCTCTAGTTTGAAGCAATAAATAGTTAATTTTTGTAATTTCATTGATCTTTTGAATGTTTTAGTGGAACTAGTTCATTTCATATACATTTATGTGTGTTTCAAAACTTTTGTAAATCCATTTCAATCCTTTTATATTGATTTTACTTTGAAAGTCTCAAATTGTACTTTGACAGAGCATAGTTTTGCATTGTTTTAGAGGCATGGATTGAGATTCATCCCCTTTTTATAACCACTGTAACTTGGGGATGAATCACACATTTTTATCATAGATATCAAACACTAAATATGCAATTAAATCCATCATATGTTACAGGGGATCTCCATTTGGTGTTTGTTGCAGGGTTAAGGAGCATGAATATGCTTGGAATGCTATAGCAGCAACATATTGGGCCTCATGAGGAGAATTTTTTATTTTGGGAAGAACTTATTTATGTTGAAAGGATGGTGAAGCAACCTTTGGTTGGTTGAGATTTCTCTTGGAGAGTCCAGATTGAGGAAGCCCTAGTTTTGGAGGGTTTGGGAAGCCTAATTTGGGGCTTTTGATGTTTCCAAGAGTCTGAGACTAATTCCTTTCAAATTCAAATATTTTAAAACATAATTAAACACTGTACAATAGTTGGAGTCTTTTGGTTAAGTTTATGATATAGTTCCTTTGTAAAAGTGCCCATTTTATACATTTTTGGGGTCTTAAAATTGTAACAGAAGGGTATGGTCCAAAACAACCTACCTATTTATTTATGTATGTTGTAAAACTTGATAAAGGGTATCTGAAAACCTATTTTTTTTTCCATGTTATTTAGAATTTTTTGGAGTTATGGGCTCTGGAAGGTCGCTGCTATCCTAAATGCAATACAATTAGGCCTCTTGGCAAAATTCAAGTCCTTTGTGCATAGCCCATATAATTTTACTCCATAGCCAGTTGATTCCTTCTAAATTTGGTTTAATTTAGTCTCTTGTGGCTTTATAAACCTTGAGTCAAAGTGTTGGGTTGAAATCTCTTTTTGAGTTATTTGGGAAGGGTGCCTTTGAACCTTGTATTTCCCTTATATGTTCAATCCCTCCATTTTGTCAAGAAGTCCACTAACCCATTCCTTTGCACAATGAACCCTGCTATGTGAAAGGAAAAGGTTGCATTACTCTAACATAAGAAATCAAATGTGATAATTCTTATTGGGTTGAAGGACTAAGGATAAATCTACTCAGTGTAGCATAGCTGAACAATATTGGATTCAAGGTAGAATTCATGAATGGTAAGGCCAAGCTCCTAGATGGTAAAGGGAACCTAGTTGGAACTAGAAGGAAAAAAAAGGTAATCTATTCTATCTTGATCTCACTGAAGGTTCATGCTTCATTGCACAAGTAGAAGAAAGTTGGCTATGGCATAAAAGGTTGTATCATGTAAATTTTGATAATCTAGTAAACATAAGCAAGAACAAGAGAGTTAGAGGTATTCCTATTTTGAAGAAACCCAAGTCAGAAATATGCAAACAATTTCAATTGGAAAGATGAGAAAGACAAGTTTCGAGAGCAAGAATTACAATACTGATGAAATCTTGGAATTGGTAAACACTAACCTTTGTGGACCAATTGGAACAACAAGCTATACTGGAGAGAAATATTTTATTCTGTTTGTTGATGATCACTCCAAAATGATGACTGTCATGTTTCTCAGAGAAAAATAGAATCTTTTTAGAAATTCAAATGGTATCTTGCAAGAGTTGAAAAGGAAACATGAAAGAAACTAAAATGTCTAAGATCTGACAGAGGAGGAGAATTCATTTCTAACGAGTTCAATGAATTCTGTAATGAAAGAAGAATCAAAAGACAAGTATCTGCCCCTGGTACACCACAAAAAAATGGAATAGCAGAAAGAAGAAATAGATCCATTATGTATTGTGCCAGAACTCTACTGATTGAAATGAATGTTGCTTCCAAATACTAGAAGGAGGCCACCAACACTACAATGTTCACCTTGAACCGAGTTCAACGGAAGAAAGGTAGAACCAGACACCTTTTGAATTATGGTATGGCTATAAACCTAATGTTCATTATTTCAAATTATTTGAAAGTAAATGTTACATCTTGAAGGAAGCAAGAAATGGAAGACTAGATGAAAAAAGTGTTGAAGGAATATTCCTAGGCTACTCATGTAAAAGAAAAGCATACAAATGTTTGAATCTTACTACTCATAAAGTCATAGAAAGTGTACATTTCAAGATTGATGAGTTTGAAAAAAGATATGAAGGGAAGAGCAGTAAAGAGCCTAAAGACTATAGGAACTCTGTGTATCATGAACTTGATACTATTCCTGTGACTTGAGCAATGGTGATTGGACAATAGAACTGTCAACCACTGAATATACTAACACAAACTATACAACCTGAGTTACAGATAGTGAAACCTGAGCTATTTGTAGAAGAGACTGAGTCAAAAAAAGAGGGAACTGAATCTCAGACAGAGGGACCCGAGTCACAGATAGAGGAATCTGAGTCACAAATAGTGGATCATGAGCATCAGACAAAAGAACAGGAAATAATGTTTGACAATGATAGACATAGTGGACCAAATCTAGAATCAAGACTGAAGGATCCTGTACTTTCTAGATATATTAGAAGGCATCATGCACTTGAGAAAATAGTTGGAGATCAAATAGAAGGTGTAATGACAAGGAACAAAATCAAAGGTACATGTTTACTAAGTGAATTTGAACCTAGAACTGTTAAAGATGCATTGAATGATGAAAGTTGGATAGAGGCAATGAATGATAAGAAGAACAAAACTTGGACTCTTGTGCCTAGGCCAAAGGACAAGAATGTGATTGGAACCAAGTGGGTTTTTAGAAATAAGATGATTGAAAATGGTGAAGTTTCTAGAAACAAGGCCATACTAGTTTGTAAAGGATATTCTCAAGAAGAGGGTATTGATTATGGAGAAGGTTTTACTCTTGTTTCAAGACTTGAAGGAGTCAAAACTCTTCTGGCATATGCTGCACATAAAGGATACAAAGTGTATCAAATGGATGTGAAATCTACATTTCTGAATGGAATCCTAGAATAATAAGTCTACATTGAACAACCTAAAGGATTCATTGATCCTAGCAGAAGGAATATGGTTTACAAGCTGCACAAAGCATTGTATGGACTGAAACAAGCACCCAGAGCTTGGTATGAAAGACTACATGGCTACCTAGTAAATATTGGATTTCAGAGAACTAATGATAATAGTAGCTTGTACATCAAAGGACCACAGAAAAAAATATTGTTAGCAGAGATATTTGTTGATGATATATTATTCACTGGATATGATGACTTATGCAAAGCATTCTCTATAGCTATGAGTAAAGAATTTGAGATGTCTATGTTTGGTGAGATAAAATTCTTTGTTGGATTACAATTTTATCAAATGAAGGATGGTATGTACATTACTAAATCCAAATATATCAAGGAGATACTCAATAAATTTGGAATGGAAGATTCCAAACCTTTTGGAACACCCATGTGTACTGGACAAAAATTATCTAAGGATGATGATTCAAAGGAGGTAGATCAGACCAACTACAGATCCATGATTGGAAAATTGCAATATGTTGTTCACACTAGACATGATATTGCATTAGCAGTTGGTATTGTTGCAAGATTTTCAGCTAATCCCAGAGACAATCACCTAATGGAAATCAAAAGAATTTTGAGATATCTGAAGGGCATTGTAGACTATGGTTTATGGTATAAGAAAGGTGACAAATTTGATTTGAAGACATTCACTGATGCTGATTGGACTGGAAGTGTTGATGATAGGAAAAGCACCAGTGGTGGAGATTTCTTTCTTGGAAAGAGGTTAGTATCTTGGACTAGCAAGAAACATAATTGTATCTCTTAGTCTACAATAGAGGCAGGATGTGTTGCTACAGCAGTGAACTGTTCAAACATCATATGGATCAAGTAGTTGTTATTAGGAAAGGAGGAAGAAGTGGAATAACCAATTATTATCTACTGTGACAACACCAGTGCCATTAACATTTCAAAGAATCTAGTGATGCACACCAAAACCAAGCATATAGAAATAACGTATCATTTTTTGAGGGAATTAGTAAAAAATAAAGAAGTGAGGTTGGAATATGTAAGTACTAAAGACAAAGTTGTAGACATATTCACAAAACCTTTACCTAAGGATATATTTTTGTATCTTAGAGGAAAGCTAGGGGTGCTTCCCCTAACTGAAGCTCACTAAAATACAGTTTAGTGATGCATCAACCTGAGCCATAGTGAAGATCTATCAGTTGATGTAGGTACATCATAGCCCATTGCAGATGAATTAGTACATTTAGGTACATTGCAACTTCAAAGAAAAATGGTACTTATGGAGATGGATTCTTTGGCATCTGTTGTCAAAGAGGGAGACTTTTATATAATACATAAGAAATTACTTAAGGGAAAGTTCATTAATGATCATAACAGAAAGGAGGAAAGTTTGATATCAGAGGGAGAAATATTATCAAGAGACAAAGTTTGATGAAAGAGGGAGTTTTTTGGATGAGAATCATAACAAATCTAAAGATATTAAAGAAATTTTTTTGTTGCTCTACAATTCTTTGTATTATGACATGTTGTGTTGCCATCAATGCCAAAGAGGGAGATTGTTGAAGACAATTATTCAATTATGTATTTTCATTGATGTTACACATGTATTTACACTTATGTAATGATGTTACATAGTCTACATTCAGACCGAGCATAGTTGGTGAATAGAAAGATTGTTTTAGTGTTGACCGAGTCACTCGGGCATTTTGGTCATGGTCGGGCATCAAAGAAAATCAGTGTTAACCGAGTTGATTATTCAGTGTCAGCCAACTAACAGTGGTTTACAATCTATAATTAATTGGTTATATGAGGCCAACTAAATTATGATTTATTACTTATTTAGAAGTATATTCAAGCCAAATTGACAGGGCTTATCATATATATGAAAGGTCAAGTTTGGATTGAATGTGTGCAAGAGTGTGTGAAAGTTGAAGAGAAGCAGACGTGTGGAATTCTGTGATATGAAGAGTAAAGGCAAAATCAGATGGGATTTTGCTTGAGTGCAGAACACTCAGATTTGCAATAGAATATTTGATCAGAAAGGATCCAATTATAATCAGAACAGAGATCTGAGTCAACAAAGATAGTTGCTTACATATACAGGTCAATTCATTGTTACTTTCTAACAATTGAAGTAGTGATCTCAAATCTCTTAACATAGTAGACTTAACAGTCTTTTTGTAAATTCTCTCACAAGGTAACATTCCTATGTTGAAGTGCTAAAGACCTCTAACAAAGTCACTCCTCATAGGGTGATTTAAATCCTCTAACAGGGTCACACCTAACAGTGTGTTTTGTAACCTTTAACAGAGTTGGCTCCTAACAAGGCTCACTTCAGAAGAGTCAAAAACAATAACTAGTTACTGTATGTGATAAAAGTATACCTGCAAGGGACAACACTAAAACATGAAAACATCAAGGTTAGTCATTAGAAACAAGATTCAAAGAGTTAGCATGTTTAAAATGAAATCTAAAACAAAGACTTTCACCACAACCTCTGATTAGCTAAAAAAGGGCACCCAATGCCTTGTTGATTTGCTCTTAGAGATTATTGTGGGTGTGCTCTCCCAACACAATAACTTAATCCCACTATTGATTAATAATGCAAGCTAAGAGAGTGAAGAGCTTCAAGAACAAG
>MU228259.1:398520-414306 GCA_018584345.1 Thuja plicata
TCTTAATTAAATAATATTTTTATTTTTATTTTTTCTCTTTTAAATTAAATAAGGCTCAAACCTTAGGAAATATTGAATTGATTATGACTTGATCAAGGAAATTGATATAATTGATATTGTTGATATTAGAAAATATTGATTCAAGGATTTGATAAATTGAGAAATGGGGCCCAAAGTCTAGGCGACCATTTTAGGGTGCATACAAGATCAAGCTGAGGTCTGTTTATTTATTGACAGCGTACAAGATGCTTCACATCAGGATATTTTAGATAAATATTATAGATCTAGGCATGATGCTCAGAGGGAGATTGAGTATTAGAGGTGCCACTATGAGGGTGTAGTTCCTGCTAATCAGAGGGTTCCCAACTATATGGTCTCACAGAGATCCAGTAGGGCTCAGAGATCCTAGAGATCACAGAGTAGTGGTGTTGGTGCTCTGAGCTAATCACAGAGACTTTCTACTGATATGACACCCCCTCATCCACCTGGCGGCGAGGGTGGGGGTAGCAGATGTTGATTTTGTGCCTTTTCACTTTTGTATATGTACCTTTTTGTAGTGATGTTCATTTGATATACTCTGAGGCTTATCCTTTTTTGTATCCTGAAACACTGATATTTATTGATATATGTTGATTACATTCTTTTGATCAGACTTGCGACCATTCATTGGACTTAGATATTCTGACTTATATGAGATGTAGCTAGTGATTTGATATGATGTGCATTGGTTTACTTTCTATATGTATGATTCTACATGATTTGGTTTAGCTGATGAAGATGTATATGCAATATGATTCTATTATGCAGACTCGTAGATGGATGATTTACTTTTCCTATGATACTAACATGTTTATGCAGGATGGTAGAAATGAAATGCATGTTTATATGAGATGCTTATGGATGTATGTGATTTTATGATTTATCATGTATGCAACTACTATTTTTTTTCATTTTTTCTGATGCACTTAAATGGAATGGATGCAATCTATTATGCACAAAATATCTGAGTAATGCATGTGTTAGTTAGAAGGGAGTTAGTTTGGAAATATTCTCTCTAGGATTGATTTGATAGATATGGGATGATAAAAAGGAATTTTTCTTTTTTGATAGATATGAATTGATAGAAAGGATGAGTGTCCCAAGTCTCTGCCCCTGTTTCCAATATTTGTCATCATTGCATCCTTTTTATTTTTGAAATTCCGAAGAGCGTCCAATGCATCTAGATCACATACCATCTCGATATCACCACAATCTCTTGATAATCAGAAGGAGTAGAGAGATTGAATAGAAAGAGAACTTTAGTGCACCCAAATATTGACCATCTGGATTCAGCTATGTTCCTTGTTTGAAAAGAAAGAGAGCCAAAAGCACCCAGATATTGACCATCTAGATACTGCTTTTCCCTCTGAATAAACCAAAAAAAGGAAACCAAGATAGAACTCCTATGCACCAAAAGTCCATCTGGATAAAACCATGAGCTCTTGATTCCATAAAGAAAAGACCAAAACAAACAAGATAGAACTCCTATGCACCCAGAGTCCATCTAGTTAGCATCGTGAGCTCTTGATTGAAAAAAAGAAAGACCATAGAAATCAAGATAGAACTCCAATGCACTCAAAATCCATCTGAATAGCACCGCGAGCTCTTGATTCTATAAAATAAACAAGCAAATAAAAGAGAAGGAATGTCCTATTCTTTCTTAGGGTTAAGCTTACATCGTGGAACTATGTGGCTGCCAGATAAGTGACAGAGCCTACCACATTTATCCTAAATCATCATGGCCCTGAAATCAAAGTGAACATTCAACAGACAACAATCAAAGAAAATAAGTAATGATCTGTCATAGATACTCTCCTCACTTGGTGGATCCTGGAGTAGCGTAAGAACATAACCACAATATATAGACTGACATCTGACCGACTGACTGACCTAGTCAACATTTTTTATGGTTCCTTGATTCAGTTGGATTCTCTTGATTGGATCGATTCTTTTGATAGGCTTGATTGGCTTGATTGCTTCGATGTGTGTTTGGTTTTAGTAATAGATGACTCATATAAGACTGACCTGTCTGATTTTGAGCATATCCATCACTGTGTAAGATGATTGATAGCATTTGATTGATTGATCATTTTGGATGGTTGATCAGGCTGTGTCAGATAGGCCCAATGCTTATTCACAAAGCTCATGGTTGTGACATTTGATAGATTGGCTTGGTCACCAGTTTGCTTGCTAATAGATTTGATAGATTGATAAAGCTGTGTCACATGGGCACAATGCTGATTCACAAAGCTTATGATTGTGACATTGATTGACTTGGTGTGATCGCCCTTTGCTTTGTTGATAACCGAGTTGGCTTTATTGCTTGAGATTTTATAATTTTTTGATTGTTTTTGATGAAGATTGATTTTCTTAGGATTTTTGATCTTTTTAGGATTTTGATGAGTTTTTCCAAATTTTTGGATTTTTCAAGACATTGAGAATCACCTCCTAGTCTAGTGGACTAGTACTAACCATGGATAAGTGTTGGTTCTTAGGGGAACGTGCTTCTGATATAGCTTGGTAGTCAGTCTTACATTTGAAGTGTGCTCAAGCTTTTGATCTTGGAGTTTATTGATGGTGAAGCTAAATTTGAACACTTGGAGTCTATTTGCCAGGTTTTCACCAAGGTACCTACTCAATAGCGCATGTTTGCTAGGTTTTCACTGAGAGAGAATTTTTTTTTCTCTTTACTTTTTTTTTTCTTTTTTGATTTTTTTTTCATCACCAAGGCGCCTGATTGCCAGGTTTTCACCAAGGTAACATTTTATATTTTTTGATTATTTTTGGTATTTTTTGGATATGTAGATAGGTGCCTTAACCATTGAGACATCAAGAATAGAACCTCTTGAGGTGAATGCTGTTTATGTATCTGGGGAGCTGATCTCCTTCTGGTGTTTCTAGTGGTTGTGCCCACTCCGGGTAGAGTTGACAATAATATATGGTCCTAGCCAGTTAGGCTCAAACTTTCCTGGTTTCACTCTTTCTGCTTTGTTCTTTTGATTTTCCATGAGGAAAATGTATCCAACCTAAAATATTCATGGCCTCACCTTCTTGTGATAATTCCTTCTAAGGTGATTCTGATAGCCTTGTAAGTGGTTGAATGCATGCTGTCTTCTTTCATCTAGTAGTTCCAATTCATTGAGCCTTGCTACTTTGTAGTCTTTATCTGAAATTAGGTTCTTTAATGATATCCTTAGGGATGGGATTTCCACTTCGAGGGGTAGGACCGCCTCTGATCCATATACTAGGGATAAAGGAGTGGCTCCTGTAGGTGTTCTCATGCTAGTTCTGTATGCCCATAAAGCTGGACTAAGCTGTAAATGCCAGTCTCACCCTGATTTGTTAACTATTTTCTTCAAGATTTTTAGAATTGTTTTGTTTGTTGCTTCATCTTGGCCATTGCCTTGAGGATAATATAATGAAGAGAACCCTTGTTTTATTTGGAACTGTTCACATAGCTCTTCAACATCTTCATTTTGGAAGGGTGTACCATGATCTGTCAAGATGGTTTGAGGAATCCTGTATCGACAGATGATGTGGTTGAGTATGAACATTGATATCTTGTTTTTGGTTATGTAAGTGAGGGGAATTGCTTCCACCCACTTAGTGAAGTACTTTGTTTCTGCTATGATGTATTTGTGTCCATTTGTTAAAAAAGGTGTAATTTTTCCCACTAGGTCAAATCCCCACATGGAAAATGGCAATGGTGAAGTGATAGGATTTAATTCTTGGGCTGGTGCATGGATGAGGTCTCTATGAATATGAAATTTCCTACACCTTTGTACATATTTGTTTGCCTCTTTCTCTACTGTGGGCCAATAGTATCCCATGCAGATGATCTTCTTAGCTAAGTTGTTGCCACCTCCATGGGTTCCACAAATTCCTTCATGTACCTCATAGATAGCTCTCTAGGATTCTGTGGAAGTGAGACATTATAGTAGCATCCCGTCTAGACTTCGTCTATATAGAGTATTTGAGAGGATGGTATACCTAGATGTTAGAAACACTGAGATGGGGGGAGTGAATAAGTGTTTGTCTTTTTATTCTATTTCAGAAACTTTAAACATAAATAAAATATATATCAATTGAAGCTTAACACAAGAACACATAACACATGATATGATTATGAGGAAACCTTGATTAGAGGAAAACCCCGGTGGGAATTAGTACCCACAAATATTGCACTAGTATAATGAACCTATTAAAGTTCCTTTGCCCTGTTAGAAGCAGTCTTTCCAATGCGAGTACAATGACCTGGTTAAGGGTTTGACCCTGTTAGGAGTCTTTTACAACTAACCCTATTAGGGGTGAGGACTCACTATCCAAGAAGCTCACTGCTTAGTAGGATGAAAGCTACAACCTCCTTGATAATAGATATACACTATATCCAAAAGTGAACTGTTGTATGTGACACAATTGTCTGATCAGTTTCGGTTATGCATTAATGCTCTTATACTTTTGAAGAGATTTATCCTATTCTGAAATCTTATATTGTTTCTCTATATCTCTGCTCTACATTTTTTACCACACTTCTTAATACAACTTTGCATGTTATATATATATATGTCCATGCCTGAATAGACGTGACTATAAACAAGACCTTAGTCAGCCTAAGAAAAAAATTCATAACGCTTCCAAAAGAATTGGCTTAAGTGTGTCTACAATAATTTTTAATACATGATTACAAACTTATTACAATAGGCACTTAGCGTTTACAAAACAAAAGATTACACACTAATCAAAAAACTGAAGTCGGCTTCATACTCTATTTTCTGGACTGCTTAGTGTATTTTTTCTTTTTGTAACTTATCCATACTAAAATTCTGTACCATGTGTGTATAGGTTAAGCATAACAACATATAATAGAGCTTATGTCTAAAGGTGCTTAGTCTGAATCAGTCGTACGCACGTGCGCTGGTGCTTTGATCATCTGTATATCTCTGTTCTGTCTTGTCTTCTATACCTAGTCAATTTCCACTCCAAAGTTTGCTGTCAAAACTTTATATGAATTTTTTGCCATAATGATAATGCAAAATAAGTCATATACTCCCTGGGAGTCAACTTTCCAACAATATCCCCCTTTGTCATTAATGGCAACAAAGGAATGTGGCCAAGTTACTCAAAATTGACTAACACCAAAAACTATATATTATCTTCTTTTAACATATACTATATCATATTTATTTGTATATATACACACTACTCCCCATACATACTTTATTCCCCCTTTGACATTAATGAAAAAGGTGTCAAAATTGTAAGTCTCTAGATACTTACTCCATGTACACATCTGGATAAGCTATCTATAGATTCTTGATCTCTTGCTACCAAAATGCCTTTAGTGCATCAATTGTTTGTAGATGGGCGCATACGGCATATGTAAGATTTTCCATCTTTTTCAAATCCATGCTTGGTCCTTGATCATAGGTAGAAATGGTTGCATTAATTTGTTTAATGTTCTCATCCAAAACTGCTAAGGAGGGCACAAGTGCATTTCTTAGTTTAGTCTGCCTGATCCTTATCTTACTGATCTCTGTTTTAGCTTTTTATATCTTATCTATCTGACCTTGATAGATATTGTTGCAGATGTCTATGTCTTGGGATGATGTTTCAACTAATTGTCTTATGTTATCAACCAAGATATCTGCCTCTTCTATCTTTTTGATATGTTCAGAGGTGAGTTTGACTCTGTCCATGCAATTTGCTATAACCTTTCTGCCTTTTGATGCCAACTCTTTCAACATTGTCTGACCAATCTTTAATGACTTTAAATCTAAGGAAAAATTCTTTATTAGTTCATTCAATCTTTCTTTTTTATACTCATCTTCTACAATTCTAGTAGCTGAGTCTACTAAACTTGTAAAGTGTGCTTTGAAGCTTGTTAGGATGCTATCTACATCATCAACTGACTGAATTTTAGCTACTTTCTTGTCTGCCAGCACTAGGTCATTCAGAATGTTCACTGACTCCAAAAAGAGAGGGTTTCTCATAACTTGTTTCTCTTTGGCCTTTTCCATGGCTAGGACACTGATCTTGATCAAGTCTTCTTCTCCCCATGCATCTAGACTTGCTGAGTCAGGAGTTAAACTTGACAACAATGAAGTTGATGGTTGAATGGATGGGGTGAATATAGTATTCTGACTAGTATCCATACATTCAATTTTTACTAGGATCTACATGACTGGTGTCTCATTATTTTTATTGTCTTCCTCTTTATTCAAATCTGTTGAATCTTTAGAGGAAACTTCATCTTGTTGTAAAGATGTGTCATCAATGCATACCTCCTTTGTCTCTTCAGTGCTTACAAATAATTTTTCAACTTTGTCCATGTCATTGTCAGAAGCGGTCATGGATATCTTGACATCATCAATTACAATAGTTTCTTCTTAATCTTTGGCTATATCAAAAGGTGATGTGATCTTGGGTGCTGAAACCTGTGGACCTATCATATGCGCACCTTGAATTACTGGTTCTGTAATCTGTTTGGGAGGAACTTGAGTTGCCTTAGCTGTAGGTGCCATTGAAGGATACATATGTCTATCCATAAATACCTGCTCAAAATCTTTCTGAGTTTCTTCACTAACCAAATCATAATCTTTATTCATGATGTGAAGTGTTCTAGTTTTGGTTCTGAAATGAGGTTTTACTAATTCCAACAGTATAGCTTTCTCATCATGCGAGCAAACAGGGAGAATACTATCCAATGTTTCTTCTCTTATCCTCATATCCACTTCAATTGCTTGCCTTTTTAATATATCCAGTATGTTCCATAATTTTTTTGGTATGACTGTCTTGAGTTCCAATACTGACTTCTTGAACTTAATCATATAGATATAATCATTGAATGAATTTCTGATTTGTCTATTTCTTGATACTTATCATAGACATTCTTGATAGATTCTAGTCTGCCTTCATTAACAATTCTATTCTTTAGGACTGTTAGACTGGGCCTGAATCCTACCTTAGGAGGGGCTTGTGTGTTCTTTACCTTGCTCCTTGTGGTCCTTGAGGATGGATGACTTGTGGGAACTTTCTTCTTCCTTCTAGTCAACTTGCTGGGTATAGAAGGTGGAGAAGAGTCTAGATCAATGGTAGTTGATGGCACATATGTTCCTTCATCATATTTCTTTTTCTTCTTCTTAGGAATATCATCATACTTTTCCTTTTTCACTCTAGTGGGAGTTTTCTCAATTTCTTTAGCTTAAAACCGTGAACTTTTAGGATATTTAAAGTAATCCTTGATGTCTTCCTTTTGTTGTCTATACTATACAAGATAGAATCAACTTGATTTGTCTTTTCTCTATAAGTACCCCATCTAGGTTCATTGGGATCCTTGGGCACAGATAGGAGGACTTGTGAATATCCTTCCAAAACATGTTCTTCAACTTCATATCCGAGAGGGTGAATCCACTTTGTTCTAGGCTCAACTGCCTCCATGCAAGTACAGTCAGTCTGCACCATGAAGCATATGGTATCTTTGTATTTCTCATCTGTCTTCTCAGTTATGCTAAACCTCTTCTGCATCTTGATCCTAAAAGTTTTGATATCCATGTCCATAGAATCCTTCACGCTGCTCTTTGATGTAGCCTTTAGTGAAATTTGTGACATGGTAGGTTTACTTTTGTCTAGGTAAATATTTGCAACTTTACCAACTATGTGGAAGTAGAGATAGATGATCAATGATCCAAACCTGAATATCTTACTCTTGTCATGCTTAATAGCTCAAATATTTTCAATCAATTGAGTGCACAATATCTCACACAGATTATATTGAGTATTGTCCTTCACCATTTTTATTACTGCCAGGACAGTAGCTGTAGATACACTATTTAGTCTGCTTGCATGCTGAAATTTGTAACCTAGTATCATGGTGACCAGTTTTATGTCATCTTCCTTAATGGGATCAACTCTCTGGATAAACAAGATTGTTCAACCTTCTTTTTCACATCTTTGCTAGACGGAAGAACTGTTCCTATCTTAGGAAGTCCAGTCATGTCATGAATTAGGTCTGTATTAATATGGAAATGAACTTCACCAATCCAATAGAGGTCATTATGTATTCTTCTCAACAAGATTTTCACCCATTCTGGCTCGTAAAACTCATGTGCATTAGAGTACTCAAAGATAGGGTTATCAGTGAGATGTGCGTATTCATCCTTGAATGAATAGTTTGGATTCATCATTGAGGCCATGAGAGTAGCAATAATGTTATCTCCAACCATTTCCTTTTTATAGTATATGTATGCGCGAATGTCTTCTACATGCACGACTCCTAGCAGAGTCTTAGAAAATGCTCCTTCTACATCATCTAGTATAGACTTGAAGGGATGCTTCTTAAACACAAATATTTTCCTTTTAGCAATGTCGAATACAACTGAAGTGGCCATACTTACTTGTTACTTGGATAAATAGGGTTTCATGGCAATTTGAAATGATGTGACTGCTAGGGTTTCGTTTCAACTTGCAATCTATTTATAAACTGATCAAATTGATAATTTTGAATGCTTTGATGCTTAGTGCTCTTGTGCTCTGCAAATTTTATGCTCTTAGATGTAAACAATGAGAATAATCAATCAATCCACCAATTTATATAAATTTTTTTCTGCATTTAATGTCATACATGCTTTCATTGAGACTTTCAAACTTTATTCAAAATGTGGTATAGAGAATGCATGATTGTATACTGCATTCTCTTGTTATCACTGACATGAATTCAAAGGTGCATAATCGGAGATGAGTATACCAGCCATGTAGGGGTTCAGAGCTAGAATAGCTCCCCCTAAGACCATGATGGTCTACTATACAGAAGTAGAAGGTGCATCCACTAAGGATGCATCTACTACCTTGTTCTCTTCATTATCTTTCTTTACTTCAACCCAAATTTTATCTGAATTAGCTTTAGCTTGCACAAACTTAACTTCTCCTGATTCTTCAAATAGAGACTTTTTAGGATTTTCTTATCTTTGTGTTCTTGACCTATAAAAATTTGAGATGTGTCCAGATTTTCCACATGAGTGACAGATGATAGGAGTTTTGATGTTATTCTTCATCATGCTGCATTGTTTAGCTGTGTGTCCATTGTAATTAGATATCTAACATGTAATATTCTGAAAGTTTCTTAGAGGTTTATTTCTCTAATTGTATTGAGTCTGATTCATTTGGTTCAATTGTGACTGATTTCTTTGATTTGTCCTGCAATGAATAGCCCTGTGACCAAACTTATTACATGAGTAACAATAACCATTAAAAGGTCTTACTTATTTACAATCTCTTTCCAAGTGTCCATGCTTATTACAAGCATAACAAGTTCTGTTAACTTGCTTGAGTTCATCTTTAGGTGTTTCAGTTTAAGTCTCTGCAATATTCTCCTCTTTCTTTGCTTCTGTGGATGCTTCTTGTGCTTTCTTTGTTTCTTGCATTGAATTGATTTCAATTTGAGCTACATTGTATCCCATACCAGTGCTATCACCTTTTATATTTTGTACATAAAGCTGTGATTGAGTTAGATCAAAACTTGTTTGTAGTTTATCAATCTTATCTTTTGCTCCTGATAATTTAGCTTCAATTTTATTCTTGATGTTTTCTAACTCCAAGATTTTCATATTAGCTTGCATGAGTTCTTCATCTAAATTTTTATTTTCTTTGTTCTTCTCTTCTATAGTTGTTAGGATATCAGTTAACTAATCATTCAATTCTTCTATCTTATCCTTTAAAGATAAATTTTCTTCATTCAGTTTCTTGACCATTTTACCACAATCATTTGTAGAGCAATCTTTCAAATCTTTTCTTAACTTTTTGATAAGCGTTTGTGAGCCATCAACTTTTAGTTTAAGTTCCTCATTTTATTTCTTAGATCTGTCTAGATCTTCAAGGGATGCTTCAAGAGTCTTTTTTAGATGTTTTGCTTCTACTGAATCCATGATTTCCTCAAGTGGTTAAACTTTTTTTTAGAGGACCAGAGCTCTGATACCAATTGTTAGAAACACTGAGAGGGGGGGGGGGGGGGGAANGTGAATAAGTGTTTGTCTATTTATTCTATTTCAGAAACTTTAAACATAAATCAAATATATATCAATTGAAGCTTAACACAAGAACACATAACACATGATATGATTATGGGGAAACCTTGATATAAGGAAAACCCCGGTGGGAATTAGTACCCACAAATATTGCACTAGTATAATGAACCTGTTAAAGTTCCTTTGCCCTGTTAGGAGCAATCTTTACAATGTGAGTACAATGACTTGGTTAAGGGTCTGACCCTGTTAGGATTTTTTTACAACTAACCCTGTTAGGGGTGGGGAATCACTATCCAAGAAGCTCATTGCTCAGTAGGACGAAGGCTACAACCTCCTTGATAATAGATATACACTATATCCAAAAGTGAACTATTGTATGTGACACAATTGTCTGATCAGTTTTGGTTATGCGCTGATGCTCTTATAATCTTGAAGAGATTTATCTAATTCTGACATCTTATACTGTTCCTCTATATCTGTGCTCTGCATTTTTGACCACACTTCTAAATACAACTTTGCATCTTATATATATATATATGTCCATGTCTGAATAGATGCAACTATAAACAAGACCTTAGTCGGCCTAAGAACAACATTCACAATGTTTCCAAATAAATTGGTTTAAGCTTGTCTACAATAATGTTTAATAAATGATTATAAACTTATTACAATAGGCTCTTAGCCTTTACAAAACAAAAGATTACATGCTAATAAAAAAACTGAAGTCGGCTTCATACTCTATTTTTTGGACTGCTTATTGTATTTTTTCTTTCTGTAACTTATCCGTACTAATATTCTGTACCATGTGTCTATAGGGTAAGCATAAAAGCATATCATAGAGCTTATGTCCAAAGGCACTTAGTCTAAATCATTCATACACATGTGTGCTAGTGCTTTGATCATCTGTATATCTCTGTTCTATCTTGTCTTCTATACATAGTCAATTTCCACTCCAAAGTTTGCTGTCAAAACTTCATATGACTTTGTTGCCATAATGACAACACAAAATAAGTCTTATACTCCTTGGAAGTCAACTTTCCAACACTAGAGGCTTGGCAGATGAGGGAATTTCTCTGGTTTCTAGACAAGTTGGGAGGTAAGACAGTATTTTGGAGGTAATTGTATACATCTTGGTACCATGGGGTTTCAGGACCAACAAGGATGCATGTTGATTTTGTGATGGATGCTTGATGTGATAGAACCATGAGTTGCTCTACTAGAAACTGGAATCATGTTTTGTTGCCTGGCATATCAGTCAGTGATGCTATGGTATCCATCGCATCTACAGCTTTGTTCTGAGCTCATGGTATTTGCTCAAAGAAGATTTATTAGAACTTAGTGCGCAATCTTTCCATCTATGCTCTGTAGGGTATTAGCTTCTCATCTTTTGTCATATAATCATTGTTGACTTGGCTAATGACCAACTGTGAATCTCTGTATAGCTTAAGGTTCTTGAGTCTCCATTGAATTACTAGCTTTAAACCGATGACCAGTGCTGCATACTCTGCTATGTTGTTTATGCAGGGGAATTTGAGTCTAAAATATTTTGGAATTGTATCATTATTTGGAGTGGTGAGCACTATTCCTGCCCCCACACCATGGTTCATGCATGACCCATCAAAGTAGAGTTTCCATACCTCGATCACTGGTTGTAATGTCATGATAGACTCATTGAGAAAGTTGGAAATGATAGGCTAGTGATCCTGAATAGGTGCCTCAGGTAGTTGGTTCCCAATCACTTTCCCTTTGATGGCCTTTCTATCTATGTACTCAATGTCAAACTTTCTTAAGATCATTACCCACTTGGAAAGTCATCCAGTGAGCGCTGCTTTTCTTAGAAGGTACTTTAAAGGATCAATATGTGATATCAACTTTGTTTGGTGACTCAACATATAATGTCTCAACTTCTATGAAGTGAATACAACTGCAAGGTATTATTTTTCTATTGGCGTATAGTTGAGCTCATATCCTACCAATGTCTTGCTTAGAGAGTAGATGGCTCTCTCCTTAACTGTTTCATCATGCTATACCAAGAGTACACCTAATGCTGATTCCATTGCTGAGATATATAGAAGCAATGGTCTACCTTGGACTGGTGGCGCCAATATAGGAGACTTGAGGAGGTACTCCTTGAATATTTGGAATGCTTGTTTGCATTGCTCTGTCTATATGAATTTGATGTCTTTGTGCAGTAGATGTTGGAATGGGTGGCACTTTTCTGCTAACTGAGCTATGAAGTGCCTAATTGATTGGAGCCTTCCTTGTAACCCTCTTAGTTGCCTTAGGTTCGATGGTGGTGACATGTCCAATATTTCTTTGAATTTCTCTGGGTCTACTTCAATGCCTCTATGTGAACTATGAAACCTAGTAGCTTCCCTGCTGTGACCCCGAATGCACATTTCTTTGGGTTTAAATGGACTTTGTATTCTTGCATTCTGTCAAAGATTGGTCCCAATACTTTTAGATGATCCTTGCAAAGCATTAACTTGGCTATTATGTCATCCACATAGTCTTCCATTGTTTTGTGGATGAGATCATGAAAGATAGTTGTCATGGCCCTTTGATACATTTCTCCAGCATTCTTTAGACCAAATGACATGACGTTCCAAAAATATGTGCCCCAAGGACATGTGAAAGCTATTTCGTGTTGGTCCTCTAGCATGATCCTTATCTGATTATACCCTAAAAATCCATCCATGAGTGATAGCATTTGATGTCTAGCAGTTAAGTCTACTATCGTATCAATATTAGGCAAGGGAAAGTCATCTTTGGGACAAGCTATGTTGATATCTCTAAAGTCTGTGCAAATCCATATCTTACCACTGTGCTTTGTAAATAGTACCAAGTTAGATATCCAGTTTGCATATGGGATTGGTCTTATGAACTTAGCGTCCAGAAGGTTTTTCAATTCTACCTTGACTAGAAATGTAACACAGGGATGCATCTTTCTTAGCTTCTGTTTGATAGGTTTGGTGTTGGGTAGCAACATGAGATGATGCAGTACAAGCTCTGGATCTAATCTTGGCATATCCGAGTAGGACCATGTGAAATTGATCATTCTTTCCTTAAAGAAACTGATGAACTATTCTCTCTCCTCTAGGGTGAGTGATTTTTCCAAGTAGACATTCTTTTGGGTTCTTGTCATCTCCCAAGTTGACTTCCTCTATTTCTTCTTCTAGTAATGCCAAATTCTCCTCTATCAAGGGGAAGAGTTACTTCTTTCCATCTTCTAGTGCCTCAATCAGGTTTTCACTAGAAGATACATCTTGTTTTAGATTTTTATCATTTTTGTGTCAGTAAGCACCTTTCAGTTTTCACTTACTGGCGATTATTTTTTCTTTTTTGATTTGTTTTGATGACTGGAAAGAGGGGCTTCCTCCCAAAAGTATGCTAATCTATTGAGGTCAATGGAGAAACCTGCTTTATGGTCTCCTGATGGCATTCCCACTCTAAGTCCCATGAAGTCTGCAACAGCCTCATCATTCTTGAAGACATCCATATCAGGCGGTCCTTGTTGATTACACTCTATTAGTTCTAGGTGTACAAGACATAGGCCCTCATGTTGCTTTGACTCTATTTGATTGAAAGGGACTACTAATATGGTTCCAAAAAACCTAGACTGTGATGTGGAAGCATCACTCAAGGAATGGCTAATGAAATGTTTATCAATCTAGGGTTGGTCGTCAATTGATAGTTGGTCAAATAAGTCGTCAAGGTGCATGGTGGTGGCTGACCAAGGGGAATAATTTGGGATCAATGGTTTAGAGTCATGAACGGATCTCCACTCGTACTCATGGGAGTCAGTTTCAATAGAACATTTTTTAGATGTCTTACTTCCTTCATTATCGTTGATGGATATGGTGAGGTTTATTCAGGTTTGAGAGGTTCCCACTTCAGTGGGCAGCAACTATTGTAGTATGTTTCTTATCAAGACATGTTCTAAGTTTTTCCCCCGGTGCATCTCTGCTATTTGTTCCTGATCAACTTGGATGTCTTGGATTATAGGGATGGTTATTTCTTTCCCATAGAATAACCCTCTCTTGTTTCTCTAGGTTGGTGGGAGAGATAGTTCCATTAAGCCTTGTTGTCTTGTTCCTAGACCAGTTGTACCATCATACCTGAATCTTTGTAACATTGTATAACCATTTCCATAGTTTGATATGGGTAGGGGTTTTTGAAGTGTCTATTGTGAATCTTGGTACAACCATGTACTGATATCTTATTCAAATGGGTTTTATTCTACAATGTCTCCCCATCTGACAAAAGTTGTGGGTGGACATCTGAATAGAACAGGCTCTGGAGTTTCTGTCACAATAACCGGTTGTGGCATGCCATATGTTCTTGGGCTCTGAGGCACATTCATGATAGTGAAATCTTCCTCATAGATATATTCACCACAACCCTTGTCAGTAATGGATATGTTTCCCACTTTCCATGTGACATCCTTAGGATTTGAATCTGAAGAGGATGAGATGCTTGCACTTGGTTTGAGGGTACCTAGTTGTTAGTGCTGATTTGGACCGCATTACAGTATTGGAAAGGATTGAGATCTCCCTCTATGATGATTTCTTCTCCCTCCTATGGGAACTTGATGCATTGATGGTATATTGAAGGTATGACTTACATTTCATGTATCCATGGTCTCCCTAGTAACATGTTGTATCCCAACTCAAGATCTAGGATCTGGAACGGAGTGTTCTTGACCACTGGACCAATACAGATAGGTAGAATGATAATACCTTTAGAGGATCTTTCCTCTTTTTCCTAAGCTCTGATATTTATCCTCCTTGTGACATCAATGCTTGATTTTGAATAGCCTAATTTCTTGATTAACTTTAGAGTACAAATGTTTAATCCAACCCCACCATCAACAAGGAATCTATAGATAGTGCATTTGTGGACCTGGAAAAGTAAGTGCAAAGGATCATTATGTAGGGGTTTATGTGGCAGAACATCATGGTTTGTGAATGTTGCATGTTTGTTAGTAGATATGGGTGATCCCACAAAATTGTGTCCCACTTTTTGGCCAACTTTGACACTGAAATGAACATTCTAAAAAAAAACTTTGCTTTCAAACATCAATTGTCATTAAACCATTAAGAATTTGAAGATGATGTAAACTACTGACTTTTATCATTTTGTTTCTATTTTATAAATATATATATATATATTAAAATGGAATTTATTTGTATCCATTTTTCCTTCTCCTTCAAAAATTATTTTTGTGAAAAATTAGGATTTTTCAGGAGTGACACTCACTTTGATCAACATAACTTTTTTTATAAAACTGATAAGAATGTAATTATTTTGAATTTAGGTTTGTAACACAAATATCTAGGGAATACATTTGGTTTCATTCAATTTGGTTGAATATTTAATAGTTTATTGAGTTATGAAGTGACCTTAATTATAATTTGGACATAGGTTCACTTTGATCGCTCTAACTCTATATCTATATATTGAAATTAATTTATTATTTTGTTGATAGAAAGCTAACATAAAAACCTATTTCCTACATATTTTTCATAATTTTTTTCCCTAATTTACTATTTTTCCAGAAGCGTCAAATAGAGAAGTCGCTAAATGGTCAGACAACCTATGTTTAGTAAAACTTAAAAAGAAAAGTCTTAATAAAATCAATATATATATATATATATATATATATATATATATATATAACTCATAATAATTGGAAAGCTTTCTCAGAGTACTATCATCCTATATTTGG
>MU228259.1:420688-450049 GCA_018584345.1 Thuja plicata
AAATTAAATTAATTTAATTTGGAAGAATTTAATTAGTAAGTTTAAATATTTCAATTTAAACTATAGGAAATTGAATTTAATTAATTAATTAATGGTAATTAATCAATTAAGGTTAATTAATTAAATAGAATTAATTATTGAATTAATTTTAGGAATTTGATAAATGATTTAGAAAATGAATTTAGAAGAAAATAGATGATTTAATTGAAAATTTAAAAAACCATTAATTAATAGATGAAAATTAGTGTTTTTAATGTCAAGTCGCAAGTCTGTCCATTTTAGGGTGTCTACAGATAGTTTTGAACTTTTGGATTGAACTGATCTAAGAGATTGTTTTGGTTGGTTTGTAGGGTGTCAATGGGATCTAATTGACATGTTTAAAGGACTCAAAGGCTTGGGAAGAGACTGCAGTGGCTTTGTGTGAAGAAGGTACATTTAGGTGCATAAGGGTGAATCACCATAAGGAGAAGCATAAAGCAATGATCAACTCAGTAAAGGGCTACAAGGACACAAAATTGATGAGTTGGTGATTAAATATTAAAGCACTTAAAGGTGTAGGGATTTGGTGTATATAATCCAAGCAATAGGGGTAGGAAGACTTGATTTGTACAAGCAAAGACTAGTAAAGTGGATCCAATTTACTTCACTTCTTCATATTTATACAATTCACTTCAATTTATTAGAGTTTCATATTTGTTGAATGTATTGGCCACAAAGATTCCTCCTACATGCCTTGTGGGATCCTATTCATCAAGTACATAGTTGAGAAGTACTTGGAGTTATGAAAATTCAATATCCTCATCTCCATGAGAGGATTTATTGGTGTATTATAAGTGAAAACATATATTTGAATGATGATATCTAACTCAAAATGCTAACAAAATTTGATTTTCTTAATACTCTAAATTATACCAAAGTGTAAAAAAATTTAAAAACCATATATTTTCTAAATGACCTCGCTTAAATTAATTCTCTTGATATATACTCATAAGCTTATGAGTACCTGATGATTAGGCATCCATCCTTTACTAAATGCTACAAATTTACCTATACACTAATAATGAAAAAGTGCCAATTATGGGACTAGATGGCCAATAATCTACCTAATATAGATTGGATGGTAGGAGGGGATTTCAATATGGTGGAACACTCTGTTGTTCATAGTTGGAATAGTCATATTAACTAAGTAGTGAATAAATTAACAAATTGTTGAATTATAGAAAAACCATTAGATTTTTAGACCCAATCGACAACCGATTCTCATCTTGTACTCATAATTGGTTTAGTGGATAGGTTCTATATCTCCCCCAATCTACGATCCGTGCAAGAATCCAATGGTACATGTGTAAATGTTAATTATTCTACTCCACTATCAGACCACTTTCCCGTAGGTTAAGAGGAAATGTAATAAATTTCTTGGAAGTGTCTTGTCCTGTTAGATCTATAATAAATGTTTGTGAAGTGGACTTTTATTCTTGCTCTGATTGTGAAAATTTATTACTAATCTGTACAAGTACCACAACTAGTACTTGTTATCTAGCAACATATATTCAAATTCAGAAACTCAACTGTCATGACTCTACTTTACAGTGAATAAAGATGAATTAGAAAATGGTAGGTATGAAAAATTTGTTATATTTTTAGCTGCAATTAGTAAAGGCTAATAAGGTTTGTATATGAAATATATGAGATTTCTATCTGTAGATGAAGATTGCCATTGATGGTTGTATACTATATATCAGACATGAGATTCTTTAATGAGAAACAATTGTAAATCTTTTCTCCTATACTGCCTAAAGAAAAAATTGAACTTCTCCCCAATGTGTACATAAAAATGAATGGGGACAAAATGAAAACTGTATTATAGATTCATATTTTTTCTCAAGTGAATATCTTTTACCTTTCTTTTAGAGTCCTTTACTAGTCAGAATACTATTATAAGAAAAGCATAATATTTTCAAAGTCTGTCCAGATTTATCTCCTGACATTTTTTAGATAGAATTAAAACCTTTTCATAGGAAACCTATTAGGGAGGCCAATTTAAGATTATATCTATTAATGGCCCAACATGATTGACATCCAAATATTTGAATTTGGAGCCAACTTGGGAGGAAGATAGTGTTGGGCACTAGTGTCCATTTCAATCCAAATGCACAAAGGTATGGGCACAAGAGGGTGAGACCAATATTATAGATGTAAACCTAATATCTCCCTCTTTACACAAGATCAAATACCACCTCCAAAAATGGCGCTAAACCTAATATCAAATTGTAAAGGGAATACAATTTATGCATTACACTTTGGACAATATTGGGAGATTAAAGCATGGTTTTGTTCATTCTTTTAGTAAGGAAATTGGAAAAAAACATTTTACAATTATGTACTCCTTAACATCAAGGTCTATGACATTGTCTCTTTTGTTATGATCATTCTCTTATCTTCCTTCTATTTCATAGGCTCAATGACTTTAGTTCATCTTTTGTTGTATAGTCTCAATGACTTTAACTCATACTTTAGTCACTCTCAATATATCAATTAAATCTATGACATGGATCAATTGATTATATATTGGACATCCTCCTCTAATTGTACAATTCATACTCTAGATCACATGTAATGTATCAATACTTCATACAAACGGTTAGGATAGGAAACTCTTGCAACTTCTTGGATTCACAATAATTATTTTTATATGACCTAGTGTAGTTGTTGAATTCTATTTAGGTTAAAATCCTTTGAATTATTGGGTATGGAACACAAAAATAAGCTAAATATAGAATAATAATGGATATCAACGCAAAAAATTTCAAATTCAATTCATAAAAATGAATAAATAAAAATCAAACAATTATATGTTCAATACTTGACAATAAATTTTCTAAGAAACCTATTAGTAGATCCTTTAAATAATGATAATTTAATCTTCCCTTTCGAGGTCTACCCAAAACCTAATCTCCTATAAAATTTATCCAAGAGACTACCAACCAAAAAACCCCATAAAATAACCAAGTTTCTCTTATAGATAACATCAATAGTGTTTTGTAGTACTTAGCCATTTTGGGATTATGGGGGTTTGAAGGAAAAAGGTTTAGAAGCCTAGAATCGATAAATTTTGAAACTTAAAGGAATTCAAATGGGATTGGGAGAATGGGGATGCAATATTTGGCAAGGTTTATATGTAGTAGTGTTTCGGGTGGAGGTGTTAAAATTTGTAAGAATAGAAGGGGGATGGGGCAGGGTAAAATTATAACTTTCATGTGTTCAATTTTAAGGACTCACTCATGATGTGATGACATCAAATGACACAGTTGTACATGGTTTTTAGTATTATAGCTTTTACCATAAAAATTTAGTCTAGATGTTCATTCTGTCAAGATTTTATTTCAAACTGTTGTTGCCCATTTTATTGTATATCTGATCTACTTATTGAAGGTGATTGATAATTTCTACTCCTAGGTGATTTGTACAGAAGATGTACTGGGTGATAAAAGATTATGGAGGCATGAGTTGAGTGCCACTATGTTGGATGATGATCCTAAATCATATCAGTAGATACACATGTAGCTGGGGCATGAGTTTGAAGCTAGGTGTGGGATTTGTTAGCTGGGCATAGCCCTTCATTTTGTCAGTCAACTGTTGCTTTAGGCCAGTGCTAATTTCCATGTGTTTGGTGTGAACCATTTTTTAGTTTGTGGGCATTATGGGCAGTGAATACAGATTACTTTGTTGTGTGAGAGATGCATTATTACTGGAAGCCTCCATTAACTATGATTCAAGGGTTTTAAATCATTAATGTTGGTGAAGATTCCCCTGTGATAGCATGGAGTATAGTTCTGTGGTTTCATGATGAGTGAAAGAGATTTGTAAGCTGGGGTTTCAGAACTTATAGGTGGTGTCAATGCATTTGTGTGCCCTCATTCCCTCCCTCATCTCTTATAGGTGGTGTCAATGCATTTTTATGCCCTCCTTCCCTCCCTCAGCTCTGGTGCTTTGCAGAATAACAAAATGAAATAAAATGAATCTATATTTTTTTAATTTTAAGTTATATGCCTATGTTGGTCATAATTACGACGTCAGGTCAAGGTTGTCATAATTTTAAACACCACAGGAATGGATTAAAAAAATCAAAATTTTCCTACTATAAAGCGACCAAGAAAAACCATTTTGATGCTTGGTCAGAAATGTTGGTCAATTTTGTGGGTCAAATAGAATAGTGACCCCCTCTTCTTCATCTACAGACATCTCAGAAGCAATAACACTCATTAGTATACTTTTCTCAACAAGATCCTCCTCTAATCTAGCAAGATCCTCCAAGCCTTCACCAAGACTTCTTCCCTCTACAAAATTCACACTAGCATCATCTCTTATGCCTTCATCAACCTCATGTTCATAAAAAAAACTCTAGAGAATCCTCTTTCCTAGAAGAAAATCTTCTTTGCAACTCCATCTCTATTTCTCCACTTGTCTCTTCAACTCAATCAATTTATCTTCTCTATTTATCTCTCTGAATTTAACTAGCCTAGGAATTAAAAGAACCCACCCAATGAAAAAGGTCATCTTCCTCTTTGTCTTCCTATTCTCCATCACATGATTAGTATTCTTCATCAGAATCTCCCCTCTCCTAAGGTGCAACTGCTTCACTTCAGCAGTTTGTCCACTACTAGGATGCATCAAAGAACACAACTTATTCCAAGGTTTATAGTCATCAACAACAAAAATAGTTCCTCTATGATCCATCTCACATGAATCCACATCAAGTGCATGTCAGATCCACTTTTTTCCACCCTACAACAAGCCATCCACAAAATTGTGATCTTGGGAACAAACAAACAAACACCGCTTCAATAAATACACACTCCAAAAACTCATAATAGCCATTAACTAGTAACAAAAACTTAACCTTTCATATCAATCCCTTCCAACCACTCTTACGCAAGTCCTTCATTGATGCAAGCTAGATCTAGTATCTACCACCTCAGAAGAAACACCATACAAACTTTGCAAGTCTAGGATCTCAGATTAATACCACCATGAGATAGAAACTCACTATGATACCATATGATGTAGTCAAGGAAGGATAAATCCCCAAAGGAGATGTCCAACCTTGCATCATGAATCAACACATTGGAAATAACAAAGAAATATGGTGATATGAATTGAGCATAACAAATTTTATTGTCATCAACAAAAATTTTCACCCAAATTGAATTAAAACATGCAAGAATATAAGGCCTTCCCAGTTACGATCCACTACAAAATTACTCTCAAATCATACATTCTAATCTTCTACATCTAAGAACTATCATCCCCTTGGAAACTACTGATGAACTATAACTGATTGAATGTTTGAAGATGTTAAGTTGATGATCACCAAGCTACAGAAAGTTAATGCAAGACATTAAATCAATTAATGCATTATATTGTCATTGATGTCAACTTGATATAATCTAATTGGTTATATACAAAGTGTCAAAGACTTCAAAGAACCAGAGAGATTAAGGTTATGCTTTCATTAATGCATAAAATTTTAGTATTCACAAAGTGACAACAAACACCGACGGGTAGTGCACCCCAACGGATAGAGAACCCCGAGAGAAAAGTCACAGTGATGCCCGAGCAAGAAACCCAAGAAAACATTACCAACGAGAAGAATCACAAGCATTACTAACAAGAAGAACATAAAAGTGTTATCCGACAGACAGACAACCTCGATGGAGATGCTCGAGGAGAACTGAAGTGTTGAATGAGCTAACAAAGAGTTAAAACACCAAAAATAACTGAAGTTTAGAAATGAAAAAATACTTATCTGGCAAGAGCTAAAGAAGGAGTTAACTAGTTGTTAACATTGTTTTCATCGACAAGTTAAAAGCCAGAGATAATAGAAAGATTTAAATCTATTTTATTCCAGTTGTCAAAGATAGACCTATGGGATAAAACTAAAGTAAATCTTTAAAGAAAGATTGGCTAGAATTATGGATCATGCCAAGAACAAGAAAGTCAAGAACTAAGAAACGATGAAATCATGTATTTAAAGAGACAAGATAATTCATTGTGAATAAGGGGTGAATAGAGAAGAAGGATGCTGAAGAGAAACTGATGAAGAAAGACTTCAATCAGACCTAATCAATCAAGCTGAAGAATAGAGCTAATTTTGCAGACACTGAGCAACAGAGAAGCACAACATCACTGAGTAGAAAGAATTGGAACAAAGGTATTGAAAAGATACATTGATTAAAAAGGTATTATGAGATCACAATAGATCTAAAAATCTACAAAGTCTAAGTTGTATGTATGAAAAAATCATTTACTATTTCAATTTAACCATTGGATCAAAAAGTCTCTTAATCGAGTAGGACTTAACAATACTTTATATATTGAGATACATCCTAAGGAGTATCAAAAGGTTTGATCATGAAGATAGCATAGAGATGCCAGATACCAAGTGACAAAATACACAAGGTTTGGTTATAAAAGGTAGCATAGAGATGCCAGATATCGAGTGACAAACTATTCTATTTAAATCCTCTAACAAGGTCACACCTAACAGTGTGTTTGTAACCTTTAACAGGACTGGATCTCCACTAACCTCACTTTAGAAGAGTGAAAATTTTAGGTTACCGGTCCCAAGTGGTTTTTCCCTTAATAGGGTTTCCACATTAAAAATCCATGTGTCAATGTGTTTATAAGTCATTACTTTAGTTTTTTACAATACACATATTTAATCTGGATTGATCGGTATACACTAAGTAATTTAATGCATTTCGGTAAATGAAAGACTTCTAATCGATAAAAAATAAGAATAAGGTTTAATAGTGAACTCTGAGCAATAGTTATTTGTTGAGATTATTTCAAGGCATTCATCTTGTAGGAATGAAGATAACTAGAGGCTTATATTGTGGTAATAATTTTTTGGGTTAATTTATTGGAATATTGTTGAGGCCACTGATTCACCCCCCCTCTCATTTATTCTAAGAATTGGTATCAGAGCTTGTGTGCTTAGAAAGGGAGTTTAACAACTCAAGCAAAAGATCATAAGATGAGAAAATGAGATGTGCCCAAGTTGAACAAGGATAACTTTTCATCATGGAAAAGTAGGATAAGACTCCACCTATCAGGTATTGGAAATGATGTTACTCAATACTTGGATACTAAATATGTGTTTCCTAAAGGACCTCACACACTTGAGCAATTAAGAGAAAAGCACGAGCATAATTCTATGATGATAGAACTTGCTTCATCACTCTCTAATGCTGAATTTGAAGATGTCAAAACCCGCACTTCTATAAAGAAAATGTGGGACAAATTGAAGTTGGTACATGGAGGAGATGCTAATGTACTAAGAGCTAAGGTAGAGAGCCTAAGAGGTAAATTTTATGACCTAAGAATGAAAGAAGGAGAAAATATCACTCAGTACAACTATGAAATAAAAGAGGTAGTCAATGCTATCCAAGGAGTTGGAGGTATACTTGAAGAAGAGACAGTGGTAAGTAAAATCCTAAGAACCTTACTACTTGTATATGCTATTAGAGTACTTGCTATACAAGAAATGAGAGCAGTAGGAAAAAATAATGTAATTCTAGATAGTTTGGTTGGTAGACTGATTTCATTTGAGATGAATAACTTTGATAACAGTGTCTTACCATCTATTGAGTCTGCATTCAAATCTTCTTTGAAAATAAGTAAGTCAAGTCATAAACACACGATGATAAATTATAGTGAAAGTGATAGTAATGACCAAGATCTTGATGAGATTGAAGCACTAATGGCTAGAATATTGCAGAGAGACAAAGGTAAATTACCACTTATATTTTAAATTGTAAAGAGATTGCACACTTTGTTGCTAGATGTTCTAACATAAGAAAAGATGATAGAAGTAATGACAGATCATATGAAAAGAATTTTGATAGAAGTGACAACAGAGATTACCGAAGCAACCGACAATCTGACAAAAGAGATACCCGAGACTACAAGGACAAATGGAAGAAATCTTGTTACTTGGTTGAGAACAGAGATGGAGATACTGACACCGAATCTGATGAAGACATTGAGATGGTATTCGTGGCCATGAAGGATGATTTAGATGAAGAAGGAAGGTATGTAGAGACTGCACTCTTATCTAAATTTAGTAAGAATGATGTCTGGATTATAGATAGTGGCTGCACTCACCACATGACTGGTGATAAACAAAAGTTTGAAACTTTTGAGTACTATAATGGTGGATCAATAAGAATGGGTAATGACACACCTTTTCCAGTTGAAGGTAAAGGAACCATAATGTTGAATAACCTGATCAAATGTGAAAATGCATACTGGGTAAAAGGACTTATCTATACTCTATTAAGTGTTTAACAACTGAATAACATAGGTCACCTAGTAGCATTTGAGAACAAAAAGGCAAAGATCTTTAATGAATCAGGAAGGTTAATCGGAATTGGTGAACATAAAAAAGGTAACATATTCTATCTTGATGATATAAACATCGCTTGTTCAATGGATAGAAACAAAAACATATGGTTGTGGCATAATAGATTATGTCATGTGAATTTTTACAACATGATTAAGATAAGCAATAAAAGGAAAGTAAGAGTCTTACCGAGCATGTCAAAGCCCGAGCATATTATGTGTAAGAATTGTCAAAAAGGTAAGATGACAAAGTCTAGTTTCAAGAGAAAGACCATACATCTAATGCTATTCTAGAATTAGTCCATACTGATCTATGTGGACCCATGAGAACAAAGAGTTATATGGTGATAGATATTTCATTCTCTTTGTTGATGATTATTTTAGAATGATGACAGTTATGTTCTTAAAAGAAAAATCAGAAGCATTCAAGATGTTAAATGGTATAAAGCTATGGTAGAAAAAAAGTGGCAAGGAACTAAAATGCTTAAGATCAGATAGAGGAGGAGAATTTGTTTGTGATGAATTCACTAAGTATTGCAATGAGCATGGAATTAAAAGATAGGTTTCTGCACCAAGAATACCACAACAAAATGGGATTGCTGAAAGCAGAAACAGATCAATTGTTGATTATGCAAGAACATTGATGATTGAGAAAAACATCACTCAAACATTGTGGAGGGAAGAAATCAGTACTGCTATCTACATATTGAACATAGTAAAATTGAAGAAAGACACCAAAAAGACACCCTATGAGCTATGGTATTGATACACACCCAATATAAGTTACTTCAGAATTATTTTTGGAAGTCAATGTTATATTTTGAAAGATGATAGAAATGGAAAGCTTGACTCCAAAAGTGATGAATGAATCTTTCTAGGGTATTCTACCAAGAGTAGGCTTATAAATGTCTTAACAACTCCTCTAACAAAATCATTGAAAGTAAAAATATTAGAATAGATGAATATGCAGAGAAAAATGATGAGGAAAGAAGAAAAGAGCTAGAAGACTACAACAGGTTTTTTTACACTGAAGAACCTGACACTCTACCCAAGTAAAAATGTATCGCTCCTGAGCAATAGAACATTACACCCGAGCATCAGGCTGTAAATACCAAAAATCAAGAAAATCCTCAGAATGATGTTCTGAGTGATGGAGATCAGAATGAAGGTCAAGATGATGATCAAAATGATGAACAAAGAGCTGAACTGATACTTTCCAAGTATGTCAGAAGACACCATCCATAGAACCAGATCATAGGAGACAAGAAGGCTGGAATGAGAACAAGAAGTAAGTCACTGAACACTAGATGTTTAATTTATGAATTTGAGCCTAAATATGTTAATACTGCACTTAAAAATGAAGAATGGGTCAGTGTTATGAATGAAGAAATAGAAAAGATTAAGAAGAACATAACATGGACATTAGTACCGAGACCAGATGACAAGAATGTCATCGATACCAAATGGATATTCAGAAATAAGCTGAATGAGAATGGAGAAGTCACAAGGAACAAAGAAAGGTTAGTATGCAAGGGGTATGCACAAGAAGAAGGTATTGATTATGGAGAAACCTTAATTTTCACCCACTGCTAGACTAGGAGTAAGAATTTTACTTGCTTATGCTGCATTCAAAGGATTCAAGGTATACCAGATGGATGTCAAATCTGTATTCCTAAATGGAATACTTAAAGAAGAGGTATACATTGAACAACCAGAAGGGTTTGTTGACCCAGATAGGAGAAATATGGTATGTAGACTACACAAAGCCTTTTATGGATTGAAACAAGCACCTAGAGCCTGGTATGAAAGACTTCACTCCTATCTCATAAGAATTGGATTTGTAAGAACAAGTGAAAATAACAATCTGTATTTAAAAGAAGATACTGATGATAAAATTTTGATTTCTGAAATAGTTGTTGATGATATCATATTTGGGGGTAATGATATATTATGTAAATCCTTTTCTAATGAAATGAGCAAAGAGTTTGAGATGTCAATGTTTGGAGAGATCAAATTCTTTCTTAGTCTACAGATTCTTCAACAAGATGTAGACATATATATCACTCAATCCAAATACATCAAGGAAGTGCTAAAGATATTCAAAATGGAAGATTCCAAGCCAATTGGAATACCTATGGAAACCAGATGTAAGCTGACAAAAGAAGACAAATCAAATGAGGTAAATCAGACCTTGTATAGATCAATGATTGGCAAAATAATGTATGTTTCTCATACTAGAACATATATAACACATGCAGTTGGAATAGTTGCAAGATTCTCTGCTAATCCCAAAGAATCACACATGACTGCTGTCAAATTTTTTTTGAGATATCTAAAGAACATCGAGGACTATGACTTATGGTAGAAAAGAGAAGGAAAATTTGAGCTTCAAGTCTATACAATTGTTGATTGGGCTAGAAACTTAGATGATAGGAAGAGCACAACTGGAGGAGCATTCTTCATGGGTGAAAGACTTATCACATGGATCAGTAAGAAGCAAGGATGCATCTCACAATCTTTTGCAGAAGTAGAATATGTGGGTGCTGCTGCAAACTGCTCTAACATTACATGGATCAAACAATTACTAGAAGGTATGAATATGAAAATTCTTGAGCCAGTGATTATCTATTGTGATAATACCTGTGCAATAAACATTTCTAGGAATCTTGTCATGCATGCTAAGACTAAGCATATTGAAATCAAGTATCATTACTTAAGAGAAAAAGTGCAAGAGAAAGAGGTGATACTTGAATATGTTCAATCCAAGGAACAATTAGCTGATATTGTATAGTCAGAAAATGGAAGCACTTCCATTGTAGACTGGTTTATCCTTCTGAGTAAGTGGTTTTGGGGTCATGTCAAGCACCTTGAATGGGTTCCTAATTTAGACCCGGCTTCCCCCTATTCTGCCCCAATTCTCCACCTCTCTCTAGCCAATTTTTGGCATTCTGTACTGCAGATTTGAGATCTTTGACCTCAAGGTCAGGGTCAAACTTTTAGGTCTATGTCAACCTTGACCCTAACCTAGGTCAATGTTGACCTCACCCTTGACCTAGGTCAAGGTTGACCTCAACCTTGACCTAGGGTCCAGATTTTAGGGTCTCACAGTTTCCGGATGTCGGTCTTTGAAAAAGTTAAATCCCGCTTCCGGGTCGGCTATTTTGGGTTCCAAAGCGATGATTCCTAAATTATATTTAATATAGGTCCTCTCCTAGGGGTAAAGGCTTTAATGGGAATTTAATTATCCTATGTCAGCCTCCTTAGAAAATTGTGCCCTAATTTCATATAAAAGGACACTTTTCTCTCTCATTTTCTCTAAGTTTTCTAAGCACTAAGACTCTCTAACCACAAGAAATCAAGCAAGAAGCTCTTCTAAGTCCTCTATTCAAGCCTAAGAATTATTGAGAAATTGAGAAGAATTATCAAGTGAAGTTCAAGCAAGATAAGGAGAAAGATTTGAAGCAAAACATCTATCCATCATCAAGCATTCAAGCATTCATCAAAGAGATCCATTGGAGGCCATTGAAGGATTCAAGCTACATAGTTCCCTTTTTGGTGATCTCTCCATCTACCTTCTTCCAAGCCTCTTCATACTCAAGAACCCATTCAAGATTTGGTGTTGGAGATCTACAAGAAATTGATTGAAGACATCCTACATTCTAAATTCTAGAACCATTGGTGCATACATACTTGTGGATTCAAGGATTCAAATCCTCCACAAGGACTTTTACATGAGCAAGGTGAATTTATGCATTTACTTTGTTTACTTCTACAATTTCAATTATATATTTTAGGTTAATTCCAAAACTGGGGTTTGACCAAGGAAAACCCCTGCCCCCCAACAAACAAACCTCTTTTTTTTGCAGGTATAGGTTCGGGACTGTGAATTTGAACTCAGATCTGGATACTATTTTCAACAAACTATTGGGATCCACAAACAAATTTTCTGTTGGACTCGTGCAGGTCAGGGTTGAGATTATTAGGTTAGGAGTGACATTTTTGGGTTAAGGTTGACCTTTTTTATCAAGATAGTGCCGGGTCAGAAAAAGATTTTTGGGTTTTGTTCATTTCTGTGTTCCGGTTTTGGATCATACTTCAGATTTTCTAGAAATAGAGTACAAACCTTAGAAAACAACATTCTTAAGATCTGTAATTTTTTAAGGTTGTTACTTCCTCTCATCCTTTTGATTTACTGTTATATATCATATCTCCTTAGTCATAAAACAAAATTTAAGATCTTCTTCCTTACTCTCATTTTCAAATGGTTGATTCATTTATGTATTGATCCTTCTCTTGGGTTAATCAACTTGGATCTTTCATTTGTGCATTTGGGGATAAAAGAGGAACATCTTATCTTCCTCCCCCCTATATGCTTAATCACATTACAACATACATACATAAAATTACAATTAAATGTAAAGGTTAAGGAAATACAACACCTAATCAATTTTCACCCTTTACATATATATTCCTAAAGCCATTTCCTAAAGATACATTTGAGTACCTGAGAAAGAGACTAGGGGTCTGACCCTTGTCTATTGGTCAGTAAGATGACTAGGAGGTTGCATCAACCTACACATAATTAGAAGATCATTCATGTTGATGCAAGCTAAGAAATGGACCACAAAGATACATCAGTACACAAAAAGGTACATATCTGTACTGAACACAAGAGTCATTGTAATGCTGATGGATAGGAAAATTCAAGGAGTATATTATAAAAAGGTGAAAGGATATACCTTTGGCATGATCAATGTATACTTTGGCATTGTTGTCAAAGGGATAGAATATCCTAAGAATATCAAGATGGGAGAGAATATGCCGAGGAGATCCAAAGGAGATAGATTATATATTCAAATGAAATATCCATCAAAGGGAGAGAAGATATTGTAAGGGAGAGAATATCAAAAGGGAGAGAATATATCTATATTGCTGTCAAAGGAAAAAGAGATGATCAAGGAGAGGAATAGTCAAAGGGAGAGACACCATTAGGAAGAGACAAAATCAGAAGCTGCTACATCTATCCAGTGAAGGGATTGAAGATTGAAGAAAGCACTCTGCAATAAAAAAATCTAAGCTATATGAGCTTACCGAGAGCCATACATTTGTATTGGTTATAGAAAAATGAAATTGGTAGATTGATGAACTAGAACTGATATATTTCATATTGTATTATTAATAATATAGTGTGATAATGTAGTATGTTTCCATCAATGCCAAAGGGAGAGATTAATGAACTATAACTGATTGAATGTTTGAAGATGTTAAGTTGATGATCACCAAGCTACAGAAAGTTAATGCAATACATTAAATCAGTTAATGTATTGTATTGTCATTGATGTCAACTTGATATAATCTAATTGGAAATATACAAAGTGTCAAAGACTTCAGAGAACTAGAGAGATTAAGGTTATGCTTTCAGTAATGCATACAAGTTAAGTATTCACAAAGTGACAACAAACACCGACATGCAGTGCACCCTGACAGATACAAAACCCTGAGAGAAAAGTCATAATGATGCCCAAGAAAGAAACCCAAGCAAGCATTACCGACAAGAATAATCACAAGCATTACCGACAAGCATAAAATCACAATGTTTCTCGATGGATAGACAACCCCGATGGAGATGCCCGAGGAGAACTGAAGTGTTGACCGAGCTAAAAAAGAGTTAAAACACCAAAAAGAACCAAAGTTCAAAAACAACAAAAGACTTAGCTGGAAAGAGCTAAAGAAGGAGTTAACTAGTTGTTAACATTGTTTTCATCGACAAGTTAAAAGGAAGAGATAAGAGAAAGATTTAAAGATGTTTTATTCTAGTTGTCAAAGATAAATCTATGGGATAAAACTAAAGTAAAGCTTTAAAGAAAGATTGGCTAGAATTGTGGATCACGCCAAGAAAAAGAAAGTAAAGAAATGAGAAATGATGAAATCATGTCTATAAAGAGACAAGCTAATTCATTGTGAATAAGGGGTGAATAGAGAAGAAGGATGCTGAAGAGAAACCGATGAAGGAAGACTTAAATTAGACCTGATCAATCAAGCTGAAGAACAGAGCTAATTCTGTGGACACCGAGCAATAGAGAAGCACAACATCACTGAGCAAAAAGAAGTGGAGAAGAGGTATTGAAAATATACATTGATCAGAAATATATGATGAGCTTACAATAGATCTAAAAATCTGCAAAGTCTAATTTGTATGTATGAACAGATCATTTACTGTTTTAATTTAACCATTAGATCAAAAAGTCTCTTAACCGAGCAAGACTTAACAATCTTTTATATATTGAGATACATCCTAAGGAGTATCAAAAGGTTTGTTCATGAAGATATCATAGAGATGCTAGATACCAAGTGACAAACTACATAGGGTTTGGTCATAAAAGGTAGCATAGAGATGCCAGATATCAAGTGACAAACTATTCTATTTAAATCCTCTAACAAGGTCACACCTAATAGTGTGTTTGTAACCTTTAATAGGGTTGGCTCTTCACTGAAATCACTTCAAAAGAGTAAAAATTTTGGATTACTGGTCCCAAAGGATTTTTCCCTTTATAGGGTTTCCACATTAAAAATCCTTGTGTCAATGTGTTTATGAGTTAGTACTTTAGTGTTTTGCATTACACATAACTAATTTGATTGATCAATATACACTAAGTAATTTACTGCATTTTGGTAAATGAAAGACTGCTAATCTATAAACAGTAAGAATAAGGTTTAACAATGAACTCCGAGTAGTAGTTATTTGTTGAGATTATTTCAAGGCATTCATCTTATAGGACTGAAGATAACTAGAGGCTTATATTGTGGTAATAAGTTTTTGGGTTAATTTATTGGAATATTTTTGAGGCCACTGATTCACCCCCCCTCTCATTTATTCTAACAACTACTCTACTCCTGGATTCTCTCCTATAAGATGCATCAATACATTACATTTATACATTGTCACCATTAGGTCGTCCAAACAAAGAATTAAAAAAGGAAACGTGTAACAACATTTAGGATAGGACCCAAAATGTGAAACACTCATCACCATAAATAGAACATAAGGATGCGTGATCATAAATATAGGTCCGCATGAATTCCAATAATCATGATCCACGACCGCACATGTTAAGATTCAACCATCACCACCCATATGATAAATCACTTAGATCGGTCTAAACAAGAAATGATCACGATACCCAGAATCACAAGATGAATCCAAACTCAAACAACCATGAACCAAAAGAGATGAAATCATAGGAAACTACTCTCAGATAGGTGCTAAACATTAAGGAATGATCGCACAATAAAACTCCAACACAGGATCAAAATTTGCCTCGACCTCTCCAACAAGGAATAAGAACAAAAAATTAGGACCAGACCAAACTTAAGATACTTCCCCCAAGATAGAACAAAACACAATGTGATCATAGACAAAGTTTCATCAGGATGTCTAGAAAAAACCCATCTGATCGCATAAAGTAACGAGCCAACAGGAGTGACCACCACCTAAAACATAAAAACTGCCCAATAGGAACATAACAACAAAAAAACTAAAGGGATATATTTTTTGTTGATTCAAGATTGGAAAGATCCCTAGATGCTCCTGCATCACTTCATTACTCCAAGCTTAGAAGAAGATCAGGATGCTCAATTTATTATACTCCTTGAAATAGAAGTGATATTTGATTTAGGGGGAGTAGATATGGACATTGATAATCCATATATGAACTTGACTCTAGAAGATCAGTATAAGCTAATCAAGGATTTGTAATCTGGGTAATAAGGATATGTATAAACTTGCAATAACATCAAAATCTCAACTACAAAGATATATGTTAAGAAGTTAGTATTCGCAATATCAAAAGAGGAAGCAAATAAACAGTATGCATAATCATCAAATAATAATGAAATCAATCAAAACCATGAACATGCAAACCAATAGTCCTCCTTTATTGTTCTCCTTCTCTATGCAACGTGGGCTCTCATTAATGAGTGCTATATGTGTCAACACAAGAATTCAAAGCGAGTGTGGCTAACAACTAAGAGAATTAGCTATATATTTATAATATTTTTAGGGTTCCAATCAAGATTCCATGATTGGTGGGTTGATTGGTTGTGATTGAAGAGTTGAACTCAGAGTGAGTGGGAGTTGAACTTAATTGATTGCATGTAAACAAAATAGATGGATCTGTTAAGATGATAGATTGAAGAGTTGAACTCAGAGTGAGTGAGATTTGAAATCAATTGACTGCATGTATTTTAATAGATGAGAGAGTTAAGTAGTTTGATCGAGGACTTTAATTGAGGAGGTGGAGTAGACGACCAGATATATTAAATAGATAATTGAGTTAATTGACCAGTTAGGAGAGAGAGTTGTGGAGTTTAACTAAAACTCATAATTGGAGGGAACATTATGATTAAATAAATAAAAGAATTTATTTATTTGTACATGTGAGGAATATAAATAAATAATTAATCTTTATTTATTTATAAGAGAAACAATTAGCTAATTAAATAAATATAATTTATTTAATTTGAGAAGGAAATTGATCTAATTATTACATAAATGTAATAATAATTAATGAAGTAATATTAATTAAATAATATGATAATTTAATTAGTTTTAATAAGATATGGAATAATTAAATAATGATTCATTATTTAATTACTTTATAGATGAAATATTAGGTAATTAATTAAAATCACTTAATTAGGAATTTATAGAGAAATGATGATTTTGAATTTAGATTATAGTGGAAAGATGCCAATTAATTAAATAATAAATATTATTTAATAATTGAAGAATAATGTTAGAAAAATTATTGCGTTAAAGCAATTGGTCATTTTTTAGTGTCTACATTTTGCCCCTCTTTTATATGATGCACTTTCAAGTATTATTTCAAAGAATAATTGATAAAAATATGTCCCGGTATGACCCTGTGAAACAACGTTAGTGTGTAGTTATTATAGTGCCCCCTCAAGGAAAGGGGAGAAAAATGAAATGGAGGGCTCATTTCATTGACACCGTGACCATGATCACAATGCAACTTACAGATCTTATAACAGAGGTCATACGTGAAAGTTATGGACTTGGGAAGGTGAAAGACATCACAACCAGTAGAAATGAAAGGTGTGTAAATCCATCGAGATGAGCTAGGGAGGGTATAAAAGGGGTTCAGAGGGTCATTTTCAAGTCATTGTGCACATTAGAGCTTTTGGAAATCAAGGAGTGGAAGGAGCAGCTTGTGAGTGATTTAGAGTGTGATGACGGCTACGAGGTCGACGTGCATATTGGAGATCGAGTTAGGAAATCACACTTTTGGGTCACAATCGATGTACTTGCAGGCATAAAGTGTCGCACTTGCATGTAGTATTATTTTAAACTAGTTTTTACTTGGATGACAAATGACGCACTTGATGTGTTCGTTCACCGCACTTAGGGTTTAAAAATTTTGCACTTTCTTGTCACTTTTAAAGTGTTAATCAAGTCATGCTTGGTTAATTAAAAAGCTGCAGTTGACTGGTTAGATGAAAAATGAATGATTCTAGGTGGTATGGATGCATTTTAAACTCTATTTGGATTTTTTGCAAAATGAAATAAAAATTTGAATGTGTATGTATTACATAGCTGAGATGTATGGTAGACCTAATTGAAAGCATGTAGACTGATTGTACAACTTTATTGCGTATGTAGATCAGGGACAATGTTCTCGTGACATTGGAGAGTCATCCTACTCAGATTGAATATAAACATAAACTGACTGATTAGGAGTGTGAGCACTTTGATAGCCTTGGGTTGTTACATATTACCTTGATGCCTGAGATTAGGGAAAATAGGGAACTCAGAGACTTCTTCCTTCCACTTACCTACAGGAGAGTGCATAGTGACTCTAGAGGATATGTACAGGATTGTACAGATTCCTATCCATGGTAAGAGGGTGACATACTACTTCTGTACTGGGAGATCAATATTGTGTGACCTATTTGATTGCTCGGTGGATGAGTTAGGGATTCATGCATATGAGATCACATGGCATCAAGATATGGTAGGATACGATTCATACTTTGTGATGCTGTATGTAGTGGTTGCTGGGGTTTTTGGTACCAGATAAGAGAGCAAATGGTTTTCCCATGGGATGAGGAGAGATTGTTAGTGAGATGTGGCAGATAGGTATAGTGTATGCATGGGGACCATGTGTTCTATCCATGTTATATCATCAGCTTCATGACATTGCCTACCATAGATCACAGAGCCTAGGATGTAGTGTCACACTTTTACAGGTGTGGTCATTTGAGCATATAGTTGTATTTTGTCCAATTTTTGACAGACCAGTGATACAACTGGGACAACTGTACATCTATTATTATGAGGAATTTATTCACAAATAGGTGGGATAGACCAGATACTGGAGGCATTTATTAGATACTTTGAGGGAATTCAGATGGAGGCCGTACATTAGATGTTCAGTTTGGGATGAGGAGGATGAGCATCTGCAATATTGTCAACATGAGAGGTATTTAGATGGGAGGTCTACATAGTACTCTTATATAATTGATATACATTTACCAGATAGGGTATTGAGACATTTTGGTGAGAGACAGGGAGTACCAAATGGCTCAACACAATTTTCCAAGTGCACGATGGATGTCAGAGGTTGGCGACATGTCATTCCTTTACAGACTATAGTGGAACAATTCACCACTTTGGAATCAATGCTATTGTAGTGGAGATCAGATGTGGGAGATGCAGGGACTACATTTGAGTTTGATGTCTGGTGGGGTACACACAGACCTATACCATACATGGATCTAGGTGTACCAGTTCCTATAGATATGCATAAACATTCTCATCACCGATGAAAATACATTGGAGATAGGGTAGGAGAGTTAGGCAGGGTGGTCAAGGAGAGAGGATGAGGGAGAGGGAGAGATAGAGGGAGAAGTGGAGGGAGAGATGGAGGATGAGGAGGGAGAGGTGATGGTGGATATAGTGGTGGTTGCAGAGGAGGGAGATATTGAGGGAGAGGAGGAGGAAGAGATGGAGGAAAAGATGGAGGGAAAGATGGAGGATGAGGAGATGGGGATGGGGATGATAGGGGTGGTGGAGGGGTTACTATAGTAACTTACCCATTGATTCCTCTTAGTGGTGCCCCTATGGAAACAATAGAGGATGTGGGAGAGGAGGAGGTTTACGTGGACGTGAGTGGGAGCAGTTCAGAGGAGACTCAGAGCACTGATTGTAACACTAGTTATTCCAATAGTTATGAGGAGATGGAGGAGTCTACAAGAGGTGATGACATATATTTTTTGGATGTAGATATAGGTGGTGATGATACAAGTTTTATGGATGTAGCTATGGGGGTATTTGATGAGATCATGCATGATGTACTTGTTAGACCAGAGGTTTCCAGTTTTGACATTGATTCTACAAATCTAGATAGTGTGAGACAACACTGCCGAGACTTTCAAGGCCAGTATGATGATTTATTTAGGAGGATTACTAGAGAAGAGGCGAGGGCTATTGAGGCATATGGTAGGGAACAAGTAGCAAATGCAGAGAGTTAATGGTATGCTGGGAGAGTGAATTCCTTGGATAGGAGGACAAAGAGGATAGAGAGGGAGATGGATGTGGAGAGGGAAAATATGAGGGATGAGATATAGTTAGCAATGGGAAGAGTGTAGATAATAGATGGCAAAGCTAGGGAGACAGAGATAGAGGTGAGGGATTTTATAGCGAGCATTCAAGATGCCACTATAAAATAGTTGATTGATATGCTTCTATAGGTAGGTATAGATTCTAGTAGATAGATAAGGGATATGTAGAGGGAGATTGATTACTAGTTGGGGGTTTATGAGAAGGTTGTGCTAGCAGAACAGAGGGTTCCTAGTTACACTGCTTCTTGTCAATCCCAGCAAACTACATGCTAGTAGATAGATAATGGATATCTAGAGGGATATTGAATACTGGTGGGGGGTTTATGAGAAGGTTGTGCTAGTAGAACAAAGGGTTCCTAGTTACACCAATTTGTTAGTAATAACTAAGAGGGGAGGGCGGGGGGGTGAATCGGTGGCCTCAAAAATTAATCCTTAAGTCAACCCTTAAAACTTATAACCACAAATTATGTTCAAGTTATCTTCTGTCCTACAAGAAAAATGCCTTGAAATACTTATATCAATTTTCTACTTGTCAGATTTATTTGTAAATCTCTCTTTTGTATGATTACCGATAAGCAGTTAACTATTTATCGAAACACAGTAAATATGTAGAGTATACCGATAAATCCAGAATTGCAAATGTGAAATGTAAAATAGTAAAGTAATAAACCATAAACACATAACACATGGGATTTTACGTGGAAACCCTATTAAGGGAAAAACCACTGGAACCGGTACCCCAAATTTTTACTCTTATGAAGTGAGCTCTGTTAAAGGTTAAAAATACACTGTTAGGTGTGACCTTGTTAGAGGATTTAAGAGATAGTTTTTCACCTAGTATCTTGCATCTAATGCTACCATCCTTGATCAAACACTCACTTGGCCTGTCAATAGGAATCGGGCATATCCAATGCTACTTTTATGATCAAAATTTTTGATACTCCTTGGGATGTATCTCAATTGTAAAAGAATTTTAAGTCCTGCTCGGTTAAGAGACTTGACGATTTAATGGTTAAACTGAAACACTAATGATCTATTCATACATACAACTCAATTGTAGATTTTTAGATCTATTGTAAGTCCATTACCTCTTTGATCAATATAATCAATTCTATACCTTTGCTCCACACTATTCTTCTTTGTGATGCTGTCTCTCCCTTTGACTCTTCTCCTTTCTTGTAATGTCTCTTGTCAGCAATTCTCTTCCTTTGTGTGTACTCTCCCTTTCTTGTTACATCTCTTCCTTTGGATACTTGGATGGATATAATCTCTCCTTGAGTTGATAATGGATATAATTGAAGACACCCAAAATTGACCAGGTGTCTTAGAATCAGCAAATCTCAGTAAATCTCATCAAAATGCTTTAAAATGCTTCAAATTGGATCAAAATCAAATTAAATGGACATTTATCAATCAAATTGGATTAAATCAAATAAAATCAAAGGATTAATTAATAATGACATCAAATAATCAAATATAAGCCTAAAAGGGGTCAATAAAAATTATATAATTGATTTTAATCAATTAATTGTATAGTTTTAAATCAAAAATCAAATTGAACCTATTCACCCTTACATGGATAATTTAATTAATTGATTGAATTAAATAAATCCTATTTTATTTCAACACAATTTGATTAACCAATGAGAATTGAGGATTTTGTCTTCTTGTCCCACCCTTTGAGGACATCCATTTAAATGGTCCCCCCATTTGAAACCATTTGAGGGATCAAACTCAACCAAGGATTAACCCATGATCAATTCACTCTACCCCCTACCCTTGGGATTTTACTATAAAAATGAGCCATTTCTAAGCATAAAGATATCCTAGAAAATTTGAATGCATAGCATCATCACTATAGGAAAATTGAGAGCATTTGAGCATTATTTTGTTCAATTGAGAGCAAATTGTTAGAGTTGAGAGCATATCATGAGCATTTGGATTCAATTTTGTCTCATTTTGATAGAATATTGAGCTAAGATTAGGCATACTTATCAAATTTCTCATTCTAGGATGGTCACTAGTGGAGATTAAGGCTGAGAGCTCTACTTGCAAAGCCTAGTTAGAGAACCATGAGATGTCATAGATTTTAATTACAATTATTTAGATTAAATTGTCATTTCTTTCCATAGAATTGTAGCTATTAATCCTAATTTCATGAAGGTTTATTAATTCACACACAAATGGTGCCCACAGTGGGGCTTTAGGCCTCATTTCTCATTGTTTTATCATATTTTTGTGTCTTGTGCTTCACTTTTTTTTTGTTGATTTTGTAGAAAATAGGTGAAATGATGTGTATGAGCAATCTGATGACACGTATGAGCATTCAAATGATGCGTGCAGTTTCTATTATTTCTCTATCTTAATTTTTGTGCCGCGTGTGAGATAAATTGTGACATGTACACTGGTAAAGCGTTGCCTACAAGAAGAAAAGCGCTGCTTGTGAACAGTCAACTTCCACATTTTATCTTTTCTATTTCACATTTAAAGCTTTCTATGACGCTTTTAAAGTTTCTTTTACTGCCTGTGCATTTTTAAATGCCGCGTAGTAAAAGTTCATTTACGCTTTGAAAGTTTAAAATAATGCTTACTAATAGTTCAAAGCCACGTATTAGTTGTTAAATGACGCTTACTATTTTCTATCTTTTTTTACTGTCAGATCTTTGAATTTTTCTTTCTAACTCTCTGTGTTTTTCATTCTTGCAGATGAAAAAGCATGCAAAAGTCTAGAAACCAGAACATAGAGTGACAAATCCAAGCAAAGAGGTAAGAGCACAAACCAAACATGATAAAAAATGCATGCATCTAACATTTTAGAAAGCTTAAAGGAATAAGAACATCTTTATGATCATTACATTAAAGTGTTTTTTGCTTATAAAATGAAATTTCCTACACTTTGAGTTGATTTGTTGTTTTTGAGTTCTTTAATAATTAAATTTTGCAAAATTGGATCAAAGAGCTTAGGAGTGAATTTCAATTCAATTTCAAGTTTTCTTCACTTTTCCTTGGTTGTGTTGACTAACTTGTTGGAGAAGCCATAGTGGGAACGATTGCCACTAGGTGAGTATGCAAGCAAAAAACATCAAAAACATAAAAAATGTGCCTAGCCTTTGCTAGCTTCGAAACAAGGTATTCTACTTAACAAGCTTGCATTGATCAAATTGTGGCAAATTCTTTGAATCTAGTATAATTAGGGACACCCTATTATTTTCCATTCAAACGAGACATTAGGTATGTGCTCTCAACTTTTCAAAGTTGATAAAAAAGCCAAAAGTGTCAAGTTTGGGTGGTAGAAAGAAAGGGAGGATAATTGAACCACACACTTCATTTTTAAGAACCTCCTTGTCAAGGGGTTGAGAAAGAACAAAAAGTACTTGAAGTTTTTAGAATGAAGAAAGACAATAGGGATATGCTCTTCACTCTTTGAGTGAATCAAACTCCCAAACTTTTTGGACTAAGTTCATTTTCCGCTTTCCATATATGCTAGATTAAAATAGAGCTTTAGAGGGCCTGTCTCCCGAGAATTCCTTTACAAAGGCGGTGAGAGGGAACGAACCAAAGTGGGAGACAATAACTTTAGCCATGATATCATCCAACCCACTATAAATAAATGCACTTTACCTTAATTAAAAAGTGACTAAGTTGTGTGCAAGTCATCCTCACTTCCTTGAGTAGTCCTTCAGGATTGTGCAAAATCATACTTTTGTGCATGTGGGAAGCCCGCAAGGGGGTAAAGGAACTTGACATAATTTAGAATGGAGGTGTGATTAAAACCGGTTAAAATAGTAAGCCTACCTTCTAGAGCCATTGTTAAAAGCCATATTTTTTTGACTCTAGGTAGATTGCTTGGAAGAATTTCTTGTGTTATACTTGTGAAAATGACCGAGAACATACATTTTTAGTGTTATTTTAGGGACATGATGCAAATTTGATGTGTGTGTTGATTTTGTATTTAATTTTCAAGCAAGAATCTTCTTTGACAGATCTGATCAAAGACCTTAAACTTTAAAAACCTAAAATTTTTTGAAAATTCAACTTTGATCCGTGAAGTGCCGTGTATGAACAATTAAGTGACGCTTGCAAACAATTCAGTGACACGTAAACAACTAAAATGATACCTGACATCAGTTAAAAACCATGTAAGTCACTAGAAAGTGCCGCCTGGAACATTTTATCAACGCCTATCAATAGGCAAACCCCACGTACTAACAGTAGAGTGCCATGTACAAGAATTCCAGCCAACGTGTACCAACATTAAAGTCACGCCTACACACTAGGAAGTGACGCCCAAAAACAAAGAAGGGAAAATAGGGGGCATTTCTCAAGGGTTTGAAAGATTTTTAAATCATATTTGGATACCCTTTTTAGAGTTATTCTTGGTCAGTGAAACAGATAGATCATATTCCTTCAAAAAATCTATAATGATGAATCTATTTGAAAGAAGAAACAATCCTATAGAAAATCAAGATTATAATCTCCATAGGACTCAATACGACAAAGTTACCGAAGATGAAATTTTGGAAGCAGCCCAAGATCCCAGGTTTATGGAGACAATGCACTTAATTTTGAAGAGGGGTAAAGAAGCATATTTCCATAAATATGACACATCGACCTTAAGGAAGAATGAGGGAAAAAAAGGATACATCATATAACAATCCATCATTAAGATCAATTTGTCCTTTCCTTTATGATGATGGGCCATCTGTTTCTTCATCTTCTCCAAGAAGAGAGGAATTTGAGAGCAACAAACCTACCCCGGATCAACAAAAATGTCATGACCACCCTATTTGTGATCAAGAGAATGAAGAGAAAGGTACCACTCTCAAGCAAGACCTAATGTAAAAACCTCTATCTAGAAAGGTTTCTCCCATGGCCTTTACTCCTTTCATCCTTTGTCCATCTCACAAAGCTTCATAACTATCCAAAATTCCTCCATCAAAGAGTGAGCCTAATGATGATACTTTCCACGTTGACTATGTCTACCCTCAAGGGATACCTCTAAAAGAAACCCAAGCTAATTTACATCTTGCTGAAAATTGTTTCCATGCTTCAAAGATCTTGGACCCCAAAGCTTCATGTGCTTCAATGCCTATTCAAGGGGATTCTCCATCATTCTTCCAAACATTCCCCACACATATCCAAGCATGTAACTTGCCCTTAGAAGTTGTTCCATGTCAAGAGGATAATCCAAAGAGCAAAGAAACAAATATCAATAAAGATCAAGATCAAGATGCTAAACAATCCCCTCCCATATTTGATGAAGGTCCCATATCCATAGAATCCAATGATGATCCCCTTGCATCCTTTCATTTCTTCCAACTTGATATCCTTAAAGGTCAAGAAAAAAGTATCCTTCCAAGCTCTATACCTAGTTCACTTCTCAAGCAAGATCAAGATATCCCTTCCACCATTTCCAATGAACATATTAAAAATCAAGAGAAAATCACCCTCTCTACACCATCCAAATATCCTTGTCAAGATCAAAGTATCCCATCAAATCCTTGTCATGATCCTCCATATTCACATCAAGAAACCATCATTCCTCCAAATTCCTTGCATGAGAATAAATCCCTTCAAATCTCGGTTGATCCTATTAAAATTGTTCATATGAAATTTCTTCATGAGCCTATTGGTATAAAGATAAATCTTAAAGATGAGAACCTCAACAATATAACTCACTCCAAAGATATTGATATCCCTTTCACACCTTATCTCCCTCCATTCAAATGCAACCATATGCCTTTACCATCCTCCAAATCAATTTTGGGTTCTTATGTCCCAAAGCTAAAGTCTTCATCCCTTCCATCCATATTAGGTCCCTATATTCCTCCATCGGTCATTCCTACTATCCCTAGCTCTACATTCACTTACCCTACCATGCATCAAGATCAAAAAAGGCACACATACTTGGATAATTTACAAACACCAATCCATATGAACCCTCCATATTCATCCTATTCACCCACAATTCATAAGTCTTTTGGAAGAAATTTGGATGTGCAACATAAAAATAAAAAAATCCAAGAATCCACATGTGTATAAAAATCACCATGTCCCATCTAATCGACATGTGAATGAAAAGAAAAAAGAAATATCGAAAAGGCTGCAAAGATCCACAAAGAAAAATGAAATATCCAAGAGATTGCAAAGGTCCACCAAGCAAAAAGAAAAATAAAAGAAAATGTGGGTTCCTAAATTCCTCATTGATGAAATGCATTCAAAAGCATCGCAAAAGAAAGAAAAATCAAAGACTATGTGGATTCCCGAGTCACTTTTGAAATAATTGCACACAAAGGAAAAATCAAAGTTGACATTCAAGCTTCCAAAGTCTTCCACTCCATCTCCTACCAAACATTTTCCATGTTCCAAGTCTACTTTGGGTTCCTATATCCCAAAATCTACTACCTCAAATACATCCTCACTTCCTTCATCCATTGTTCCTCCATAATTTCACTACCCTTCAAAGTGTGTGTCAAAGTTGATCTTGCCAACATTTCTATCCAAAACATACCTTCTTCTTATCCTCACATTCATTATCCAACACGTACTTTCCATCTTTCCTCCCTCTTATCCAGTCTATGGCATACAACCTTTACCACCATCTACCCTTATCCTCCATATTTGTCCTTTATCATCACATTAGCAATATCTTTGAGCATCCTAGACATATTGATGGTTTATTATAGCATATCTTTCGGAAGAACATTGTCCAAAGATCCAGATGTTCGGGAAATTTTGAAAAATACAAAAAAAATTCAAAAAAGAGAAAAGTGCCTTGGTGAAAACCTAGCAATAGGTGCCTTGGTAGCCAAAAAATTAAAAAAAGTAAAGAGAAATCAATCTATCCTATGGTGAAAACCACTTCTTGTGGCACCTTGGGCAAGTACCATGATGAAAACCTGGAAAACAGGCATCATGTGTAATTATTTCCTCTCACACTCTACACTTGGGGGCAAGTTTCATCCATGCTATCCTCCATCTTCCTATCATTTATCTCACTGTCATCCATATTACCTCTTTTAGCTTTGGTCTTGACAAGGTTGAACATATCCATGAGCATCAAGTATCTTGACACCGTTATCCTTTCCATAAGCTTATTCACTTGTTGCATCCATGCTACATATCATGATCTTGCTTCTCCCCAATCCACCTTAATTATTCCTATGCAGTATTTCCATAATCCCAAATCATCCCCTCATAACCTCCACCATCCCTTTATCCCGATCATGCTATCTTATCCACATCTTACCCAAATTGATCCATTGGTCTTGATCGAAAATGAAGGACATAAAGTGCAAAATTTGTTATCAAAATCTCTTGACATGTCCACTATTTTGGATCACACGCTTTCATGAAAATAGATCCTTATCCCATATTCTATCTAGAACTGCATCATTGACTTGCATTGCTTATCCAAAAACATGCTTCACTTTGCTATATCATTTTTCCTTAGCTTGGGTAATCTTCAAGAGATGGTCCTATGGGTCACATTCGCATGCTTCATCCATCATGGCTTTTCCATCTCTAATCCATCAACTTGAAAATCTATCCTTCATGTCCTATCCCTTGCTAGACATTGGGGGAAAACCAATGTGATCTTGTTTGAGAGATGGTAAATTCAAAAAATTCTAAAATTCTAAAAATCTCTAAAAAAATTTAAAAAATAAAAAATCTCTAAAAAAATAAAAAAATCTCTAAAAATCCAAATATCTTGTATAAAGTCTTTGAGTTGCATTGTTGCAATAGTGCCCTTAGTTTCACATTGATCACATTTATCACTTGGGGCCAAAGAATTGGTTCTTGGTACAAACGGATTCAAAAGTGCTACATCTTGGTCACATGACAGAAGCAGATTTTTAGAATTTCAGAGGAGAGATATTTTGGAACCTTTGATGGATATCATTGTTCAATTCAAACCATTTTATCACATACCTTGATCCTTGAACTTCATTGACTTATTTTATCAGGATTAAAAATTGACAACACCCTAAATGATCAGAATGTTTGGAATTCTTTTTCAAAATATTCATACATTGCGATACACTTGAAATTTTTGATGAGTTTTTCATTGACTTTTTTGAGTCATGTATTTTTAGCTAATCGATGATGTTTTGACTAGATTGGCAATGATGAATACATGGTGTTTTCTTAGCTTTTGTGTGACTATTTTGAGGAAGATCCTTTGACTGGTGTAAATTCGTCTAAGGCATGGTCATCAAAGAACCATCAAGAACATTCATATAGGAAGGAGGGTCAACCTTTATTTGTTTACACAAAAAGATACCTTAGCTATTTTAATTTTCAATATCTTAATACCAAAATCCACTTGCAACATTGAATCTGTTGAAACTGGTATTCATAATCCCATAGTTGGTCATTCAACTAGTGAGGGTTGTACTAGGTTCCTAAAGAGGTTACCAACTAAGATGAAAGTCATATTCATATTCTTATGGTCACAGTGGCACCAGTAAGGATTGTATCGACTCCTAGTTCCACAATGCTCAATGATGAAGATATATCTCTTTTGCATTTCTTTCGCAAAAAGCTAGTGACCTTTAGTTGCATTGCATTGCATTGCATTTTCATGATAGATTAATTGCATTATAGGTGTTTATGGAATTTTCCTTAATCAAGGGGGTGGAAGTTGTATGCCTCTCTCTCTGGTTCCCACAACTTTCCAAAGGCGAGGGTTAGTAGCAAAGGTTTACAAATGAGTGCAAATCAAGTATATAATGACTACTAAACAAATAACAGAAATGTGAGCAATAAAATATACAAGCAAGAGAAAGGAAGACAAATAAATGCAAACCTCACGATGCTTGAAGCTTCTATTGTTTCTCTCTACTCCTTTTGAAATACTGTTCTTGATGCTTAGTATTGGCGGGGTAGCGTCTATGACTTGAGAAGCTTCGAGAATTTGACAATTGAAATGTGTATGTGTGGTCGCAAGATGGCTTGAATGCTAGAATTCAAACTGACGGAGTAATGGTGCATGAGAGCTTGAAATCCTGGACCCTTCAAATGGTTATGAAGGGTTTATTATATAGGAATTGGTGATGATATGGACGGTTGAGATCAATCCCAGAGATGGGGAGATGAACGGTTGAGATCAAAAGGAATAGGAGAGGTCCTCAGTAAACTCCACCTCTTCATTTGGTAAAGAGGAGATAGGGTTTGGTTAATTGAAGAGCTAATTATGAGTTGCCTTTTTGAACTGAAGAGGTGGGTGAAGTTACCCATGTAGACTGGAGAGATGGGTGGAGTAACCCATGTGATCTAATTGGAGTTATCTCTTTGAGGATAAATGAGTATTTAATT
>MU228259.1:475203-494109 GCA_018584345.1 Thuja plicata
TTTATTTGATGAAATTAAATTAATTTAATTGGAAGAATTTAATTAGTAAGTTTAAATATTTGGATTTAAACTATAGGAAATTGAGTTTAATTAATTAATTGATGATAATTAATCAATTAAAGTTAATTAATTAAATAAAATTAATTATTTAATTAATTTTGGGAGTTTGATTAAATGATTTGGGGAAATGAATTTAGAAGAAAATAGATGATTAATTAATGATTAAAAAAACCATTAATTAATAGATGAAAGTTAGTGTTTTTTAATGTAAAGTTGCAAGCCTGTCCATTTTAGGGTTTCTACAGAAGTTAATCATGATTTCATCATCAAAGTCCTAATCAATGTCCTCAAATGTATGATCCATCAAATTGATCAATGTTACATCAAGGATGCCATCAATATACATCTTCTCACCTAGGGGCAATCTCACCATCTAATCAACTAGGGGTAACCTAATTATGTTCATCACCTGAATCATAGCTGCACCTTAATCATATCAAATAACCCTATCTATCAGCCTCCCACCATTAATCTTCCCATCAAATCCAATCAAATCGAATATCAATCTGTCAAATCATCCAATTGATCATTTTATGTCAATCATTTATCCTATCATCCATTTGCTCATTTTGAGCACATCAAATTTACTAACTCTAGATCTTGAGGAAGGAAAATCAATCCATTTGTTTGTCTCTCTAGATCTTGAGAGCGAATTATTAGTTTATCCAATCAATCCATCATCATACCTATCCTATCCCATTGATATCAATACAATATCAACCAAGTGGTTCTGATTGACATCAAGTGATATCCAATCATCATCACCTTATCTAAAACATCAACAAAATTTTATCAATCATAGCTATTGTCATCTTCTCTCATACCCGGGGCATTTTCAAAGTGATTTTATTGGGAAATGAATCTCAATTTCCCAAACTCAACCAAATCATCTACCATCATCTCGATTCATTTCCCGAGGGGGCATCATCATATCATCAAATCAGGATTCTACATCACATGTTATATCAAGTCTAGGGGATTAAAATTTCAATCTTTTATTAGTTAGGCATCAAATCAGGGTTTCGCATCAAAGTTTCACATCAAGTTCCACATCAAACTTTCACATAAAAGTTTCACATCAAGTTCTGCGTCAAGATTTCACATCAAGTTTTGCATTGGGTTTCACATCAGGGTTTCACATTAGGTTTTCAAATCATTCAGGTTTTGCATCAATCAATCAATCAGCATCAAATCTGCATCAGGACATGCAATTTTCTTTGAATCAATGCGCTTCGCACATCAATTCAAAGAGGGGCATTTGTAGACACCCAAAATTGACCAGGTGTCTTAGAATCAACAAATCTCAGCAAATGTCATCAAAATACTTCAAATTGGATCAAAATCAAATTAAATGGACATTTATCAATCAAATTGGATTAAATCAAATAAAATCAAAGGATTAATTAATAATGACATCAAATAATCAAATATAAGCCTAAAGGGGGTCAATCAAAATTATATAATTTATTTTAATCAATTAATTGTATAGTTTTAAATCAAAAATCAAATTGAACCTATTCACCCTTACATGGCTAATTTAATTAATTGATTGAATTGAATAAATCCTATTTTATTTCAACACAATTTGATCAACCAATGAGAATTGAGGATTTTGTCTTCTTGTCCCACCCTTCGAGGACAACCATTTAAATGGTCCCCCCATTTGAAACCATTTGAGGGATCAAACTCAACCAAGGATTAACCCATGGTCAATTCACTCTAGCCCCGACCCTTGGGATTTTACTATAAATATGAGCCATTTCTAAGCATAAAGATATCCTAGAAAATTTGAATGCATATCAAATTTCTCATTCTAGGATGGTCACTAGTGGAGATTAAGGCTAAGATCTCTACTTGCAAAGCCTAGTTAGAGAACCATGAGATGTCATCGATTTTAATTACAATTTTTTAGATTAAATTGTCATTTTTTTCCATAGTATTGTAGCTATTAATCCTAATTTCATGAAGGTGTATTAATTCACACACAATAATCTCTCCTTTATCAGTATGATAATGAGATATCTCTCTCCCTTTGACAACAATGCCAAACAAATATATTTTCAAACAAATATTTGACAATAGTGTCAAGCAGATCCTTTCTATCCATAATATATTCCTTGAATTTCCCAATCCATCGGTAATAACTCTGGTGCTCAGAGTAGATAAATACCTTGCTGTGTATAGATTTGTCTTGAAGTCCATTTCTCTGCTTGTATCAACATGAATAATATTCTGATAATATGTAGGCTGATGTAGCCTTGTAGTCAGCTTACTGACCAGTAGACAAGGGTTTGACCCCTAGTCTCTTTCTCAAGTACTCAAATGCATCCTTGGGCAGTGGCTTGGTGAGGATATTAGTCAATTATTCCTTTTATTGCACATATTCAAGTATCACCTCCTTTGCTTGAACTTGTTCTCTCAACTAATGATACTTGATGGCAATATGCTTTGTTTTAGCACGCATGACTGGATTCTTGGAAATGTTTACTGCACTTGTATTATCACAATAGATAATTATTGGTTCTAAAATTTTCATATGCATACCTTCCAGTAATTGTTTTATCCATGAAATATTTGAGCAGTTTGTAGCAGCAATAACATACTCTACTTTTGTAGTAGACTAAGAGATGCACCCTTGCTTTTTGCTGATCCATGTGACAAGTCTGTCACCCATAAAGAATGCTCCTCCAGTTGTGCTCTTTCGGTCATCAATATTTCCAGCCCAATTAGCGTCGATAAAGAACTTTAGTTCAAATTTGCCTTCTCTTCTATACCATAAGCCATATTCCTTGGTATTCTTTAGATATCTTAGGATTCTTTTCACAACAGTCATATGTGATTCTCTGGGATTAGCCGAAAATATTGCAACTATTCCTACTGCATGTGCAATATCTTGTCTAGTGTGTACACCATACATGAGTTTTCCAATCATTGATCTGTACAAAGTCTGATTTACCTCTGATGACTTGTCCTCTTTTGTCAATTTGCATCTAGTTTCCATCAGTGTTCCAACTGGTTTGGACTCTTCCATCTTGAATATTTTCAGTACTTCTTTGATGTACTTGGATTGTGTAATGAAAATATCTTCATCTTGTTGCATGATCTGCATACTAAGAAAGAAATTTATCTCTCCAAACATAAACATCTCAAACTCTTTGCTCATTTCATTTGCAAATGATTTTCATAGCATATCATTGCCTCCAAATATGATGTCATCAACAAATATCTCAACAATCAAAATGTTAGCATAAGTATCTTCCTTTAAATAAATATTACTATTTTCACTACTCCTTACAAATCCAATACTTATAAGATAGGAATGAAGTCTTTCATAGGAGGCTCAGGGTGCTTGTTTCAATCCATACAAGGCTTTGTGTAGTCTACAAACCATGTCCCTCTTGTCTGGATCAACAAACCCTTTTGGTTGTTCAATGTATACCTCTTCTTCAAGTATTCCATTTAGGAATGCAGACTTGACATCCATTTGATATACCTTGAATCCTTTACATGCAACATAAGAAAGAAATATTCTTACTCCTTCTAACCTAGCAACAGGTGAAAATGTCTCTCCATAGTCAATTCCTTCTTCTTGTGCATACCCCTTACATACTAGTCTTGCTTTATTTCTGGTGACTTCTCATTCTCATTCAGCTTATTCCTAAATATCCATTTTGTACTGATGACATTCTTGCCATCTGGTCTCGGTACAAGTGTCAATGTCTTGTTTTCTCAATCTTCTCAATCTCTTCATTCATAGCACTTATCCATTCATCATTATCTAGTGTAGCATTGACAGATTTGGGCTCATAATCACAAATAAGACATCTTGTACTTAGAGACTTACTTTTGGTTCTCATACTAGCCTTTTTATCTCCTATGATCTGGTTCTATGGATGATTCATTCTGACATATCTGGCAAGTATAGGTTCATCTCTTTGTCTATCAGCTTGATCATTATTTTGTTTTTCATTCTGTTCTCCATCACTTTGTGCATCATCTTGAGCAATATTCTGATCGTCGGTATTTGTAGCCTGATGCCCAAGTGCAATGATTTGTTTCTTGGGAGCTCCACATTGTTGGTCAGGTAGAGTTTTAGGTTCCTCATTGTAAGAAAACCTATTGTAGTCCTCTGGTTCTTTAGTGCTTTCCTTTTTATTCTTCTCTACAAATTTATCTATCTTTACATTTGCACTTTCAACAATTTTTTTAGAGGCTTTATTTAGACATTTATAAGCCTTTCTCTTGGTAGAATACCCTAGAAAGATTCCTTCATCACTCTTGGAGTCAATTTTTCCATTTCTATCATCTTTTAAAATATAACATTGACTGCCAAAAATTTTGAAATAACTTACATTGGGTGTATATCCATACCAAAGCTCATCAGGTGTCTTTCTTCAATTGTACTCTGTTCAATGTGTAAACAAAAGTACTGACAACTTCTCTCCAGAATATTTTGGTGATGCCTTTCTCTATCCTCAGTGTCCTTGCACAATCAACTATGGATCTATTCCGTCTTTCATAAATTCCATTTTGCTATGGTGTTCTTGGTGCAAAGACCTGTCTTCTGATTTCATGCTCATTACAAAAGTTAGTGAATTCATCTGAAATAAATTTCCCTCCTCTATCTGACCTTAAGCATTTCAATTCTTTACCACTTTGTTTCTCAACCATTTCCATATACCATTTAAACATCTTAAATGCTTCTGAGTTATCTTTTAGAAACATGACTGTCATCATTCTAGAGTAATCATCAACAAAGAGAATAAAATATCTATCTCCATAATAACACTTTGTCCTCATAGGTCCATATAAATAAGTATGGAATAATTCTAGAATGACATCAGATGTATGGGTTTTTCTTTTAAAACTATACTTTGTCATCTTACCTTTTTGACAATTCTTACACATGATGTTGTCGAGTTTGGTCATTGTCGGTAAGCCTCTGACATTTCTCTTTTTGCTAATCTTTATCATGTTGTCAAAGTTAACATGACACAATCTTTTGTGCCACAACCATATGTCTTTGTTTGTATAAATCAAACAAGTGGTATCAGTATCATTCAGATAGAATAAGTTACATTTTGTCTGCTCACCGGTACCAATCAAATTTCCTAATTTATTGAAGATCTTTGCCTTCTTATTTTAAAATGCTACACTGTGACCTGAATCATTCAACTGAAAAACATTCAATAGATTATAATTCAATCTGTTTACCCAATAAGCATTTTCACATTTTATATGGTTATTCAACAATATGGTTCCTCTACATTCAACTGGACAAGGTGTATCATTACCCATTCTTACTGAACCACCTTTATAATATTCAAAAGTCTCAAACTTTTTGCTTATCACCGGTCATATGCTGAGTGCAGCCACTATCTATGATCCAGACATCATTTTTACTAACTTTTGATATGAGTGCAGTTTCTACATACCTTTCTTCTTCATCATCTGAATCTTATTTTACTGCCACAAACACCATCTCGATGTCTTCATCAGATTCGGTTTCAGTATCATCATCTTTGCATTTTTCTAGGTAACTGACCTTTTTTCCTTTTTCCTTGTAGTCTCGGGTATCTCTTCTTTCTGATTGTCGGTAGCTTTTGTAATCACCTCTGTCAGACTTCTTTTCAAATGATATTTCATTACTTCTATCATCTTTGCTTTTTTTAGGACATCTTGTAGCAAAGTGTCCAATCTCTTTACAATTAAAAAAAATAAGTGGTAATTTACCTTTGTATTTACCTTTGCCTCTCTGCATTCTTCTAGCAATAAGTGCTTCAATTTCATCAAGATATTCTTCTTCACTTTCACTATCACTATCTTTTCTCATAGTGTGTTTATGACTTGATTTGCTTATTCTCATAGAAGTTTTGAATGTAGACTCTATGTTTGGTAAGACACTATTATCAAAGTTATTTATCTCAAATGAAATTAGTCTTCCAATCAAAATGTCTAGAGTTACATTGCTATTTGCTACTACTCTCATTTCTTGAATGATAGATGCTCTAATAGCATAAGTAGGCAGTAAGGTTCTTAGAATTTTACTTACCACTGTATCTTCTTCTAGTACACCTCCAACTCCTCGGATAGCATTGACTATCTCTTTGATTCTTGTGCTATACTGTGTGATGTTTTCACTTTATTTCATTTTGAGATCATCAAACTTTCCTCTAAGGCTTTCTACCTTGGCTCTCAAAATTTTTTTGTCACCACCATGTACAAGCATCAATTTGTCCCACATCTGCTTTGCAATCTTGCAAGTTTTGACATCTTCAAATTCAGCATTAGAGAGTGAGGAAGCAAGCTCTATCATCATGCTGTTATGCTCATGCTTCTCTCTCATTTGTTCAACTATTGGTGCTCCTATGGGAAACACAAATTCAGTATCTAAGTATTGAGTAACATCATTTCCAATACATGATAAGTGGAGTCTTATTCTACTCTGCCATGAAGCAAAATTATCTTTTTTCAACTTGGGCACATCTTGTCTGTTCATATTGTGATCTTTAGCTTAGGTCTTGAAACCTTCCTTCTAAGCACACAAGATCTGATACCAATTGTTAGTAATAACTAAGAGCGGGGGGGGGGGCGGTGAATCAGTGGCCTCAAAAATTAATCCTTAAATCAACCCTTAAAACTTATAACCACAAATTATGTCTCAAGTTATCTTCTGTCCTACAAATGAATGCCTTGAAATACTTATATAAATTTTCTACTTGTCAGATTTCTCTATAAACCTCTCTTCTGTATGATTACCGATAAGCAGTTAACTATTTACCAAAACACATTAAATATGCAGAGTATACTGATAAATCCAGAATTGCATATGTGAAATGTAAAAAAGTAAAGTAATAAACCATAAACACATAACACATGGATTTTTTCATGGAAACCATTTTAAGGGAAAAACCACTGGGACTGGTACCCCAAATTTTCACTCTTCTAAAGTGAGCTCTGTTAGGATCCAACCCTGTTAAAGGTTAAAAACACACTATTAGGTGTGACCTTGTTAGAGGACTTAAGAGATAGTTTGTCAACTAGTATCTTGCATCTAATGCTACCATCCTTGATCAAACACTCACTTGGCCTGTCAATAGGTATCATGCATATCCAATGCTACTTTTATGATCAAAATTTTTGATACTCCTTGGGATGTATCTCATTTGTAAGAATTTTAAGTCCTACTCGGTTAAGAGACTTGATGCTTCAATGGTTAAACTGAAACACTAATGATATGTTCATACATACAACTCAATTGCAGATTTTCAGATCTATTGTAAGTCCATTACCTCTCTAATCAATATAATCAATTCTATACCTTTGCTCCACACTGTTATGCTCTGTGATGATGTCTCACTATTCGTTGGTGTCTACAGAATCTAGCTCTTTCCTCAGCTTATTGATCAAGACTAAATGAAGACTTTCTTCTCCTTCAGATTTTCTTTTATATCTTTCTTCTTCTATTTTTCTCCCCACATTCCCCCTTAGTAATGAATTGTGTTTGTCTCTATATAGACATGATTTACCTTTTCTTGGCTTTCTTGATTCTTGGCGTGATCCACAATTCTCACCAATAGATTTAAAGAAAACTCCAGTTTTATCTCAAAGAGATCTGCTTGCCAACTGGACAAATCAGCTTTAAATCAATTACTTATCTCTGGCTTTATCTGGATGATTAAAACAATGATAAGTATCTGTTAAGTCTATTTATAGCTCTTGACAGCTAAGCATTTTGTCGATTTTGAACTCTTTGTTCTATCAGTCAACACTTCAGTTAGTCATCGGTGATAGCTGACTGTTCTGTCGGTGTGACTTCAGTTGTCATCGAGATCTCCGTCCTTGTCTTTTCCGTCGGGTAACACTAAAATTGTTTCCCTTGGGTTACTCTATGTTTTGCTCGTCGGGAAACACTATAAATTTTCTTGTTGGTTATGCTGTACATTATCTCATCGGGTAACACTGTGACTCTGCTCTTTTACTCTAAACGTTAGCGTGCACTCCATTGGTGTATATAGTCACTTTGTGAATACTTGACTTATATGCATTACTGATAGCATAGCCTTTGATTCATTGGTTCTTTAAAGTCTTTAGTAGTATTTCTATGACCATATAGATTATATCAAGTTGATGTCAATGACAATACAATACATTACCTAATTTAATGCCTTGCATGATCATTAACTTAACATCTTCAAACATTCAATCATTTACATGTCACCACACTTATCGTAGATCCCAATAGATACAAATATCACAAAGAAGTGGTGCATCTTGGTAGAGCATCACCATCAGTGATAGGTGCTCTCCCAGGACATACAAGTGTAAGGACTTCCACTTCAGTACCACCTAGCCCCCTAGACCAAAGGGTAGAGGCAGTTCCAGTTGATTCTAGATAAATACTTCTTTGCATATATTTTGTGAGCTCTCCTTTTGACATTGTACCATGATAAATTTCAAGTTATTTATATATATGATGCAGTTTTGGTGGCCTTATATGATGTGTTTATGATATATCTTACTTTATGATTTATGTGATGCATATGATGTCTATGAGATTCCATGGTTTATGATATGCTCCTATTATGATGTGATGGACACATTTATGATCTATGCTATATGATCTATGATGTATGCAAACTAACACATGGATGATGTGTATATTTTTTTATTGTATCATGATACTTTATCTTAAGGATTTTGTTAGGAGTGACAAAGAGAATTGTTAGTAGTGATAGATAGGAAAATGAGAGAAAATGGGAGATAATAAGAATGAATCTTGATTGAAACCTGAATTTGTTTCTTAACCAACTTTGATTTCCAACTTATTTGATCAATTTATTTCATCATTGAGCCACTTTTATTATAAAAAAATTGAATACCATCATACCTAGATATTAATGATCCAGGAATGGCTATCTTTTTTTATTCTAACAAGCACTCTGAATAGATAAGGATTGTGGGTTAATCCATCTAGGTCAGGAATTAAGAGTCAAGGTATGTGCAACATATCACAACCAAATTATCTATTGCAAGCCCTACATTTAGATATCACATGTCGATGTGAAGGATATTACCATAGACACCCAAAATGCTCTATTAAGATTTCACAACCAACATCCCATAGGTAACAGACAAAAGATAAGTCATGAACCATCCCGACATCTTTAATTTCTTAATGGAATCATGGAGATGCATAAGAACATAACTTGCAAAAATTAATAAATAATAACACCAACTTGACTTAACAACTAAGCAACCATACTTATTATGTGTCTATTTTTTTGTAGTATTTTGGACATTAAATTTTGATGTTTTGTTGATGCTATCAGATTAATTATAATTTATCCCATGTAATACTACTCCATCTGGTTTCGAGTGTTCCTTTCCTTGTCTAAAATAACATGATTGTCTTGGCAAAACATTGTGCTATGGGATTATGTCGATAGATGAGACATTATAATCAATTTGACTAAGGAGCTGCTGATAATTTTGAATGTTTTGAATTGTTTTCACTTCAAATTAGACTTGATGTATGAAATCATTCAATGCCTATTTCAAAATACCAAGAATTGAATTGATACTCGAAGAGATTTGTGCAGAAATTTTTCAATTTATTTTTTACATTTTTTTTGTCTATCTAATGAGAATTTTTAGGGACTCTTTGAAAATGTTTTTTGTTGTTTTCTTAGAATTAGTAAATAGATTCGTCCCTTTAATAAATTTTTATAAAATGACTCAAGAATTCCTGAATGACAAGACACAATCTGTGACTAACAGTCAAGTCACTTGCAATGGCTATGTGGAAGTGCTCTCTGAGTTTTGATACAAAGGATCGGCTCCCTTCTTCAGATTTAAAATGAATAAAAGAACTTGATATGTCTTTAACCAAAAGACATAAAGGCTATTAACATCCATTCATCACTATGGAATGAATGTGAATACAATAGAAAATATTTAGAGAAAAATAAACAAATGACCAACTGATCACATATTCAGCCTTCTCCAATCACAGAGAAATCAGGGAAGAGATTAATTATTTTAGTCCCTAAAATGTAAGTGCACAAAAACCAATAGATTTACAATGCATCAAAACACTTAATTTGGTTATACAAAAGAGTACTCAAAACATGATTGAAGAAACCAATTGATTATTTTTGATCAAAGAAACTAGTATTCAAACCTACAGATCTAATATGCAAATTCCTCTTTATTTATAAGGACAAGATAAAGACAACCTCAAGATCATTTTACCCTTTTAAACCCATTAAATTGCCCATAAAATAAACATATAATAACTTCCCCTCTTATTCCCTGTTAAATTCAATATGCAAAAAAGTGATCTCCTCTCCCTATAGCCTCTGAACTGCCTGGAAAAGAAGAAGCTCTGACATGTTGAGCTCTTTACAATATATAGCCCCTTTTGATAAACCTTGTTCGGTTTCCAATAACTATTTCTTGGGAAAAATGAATTCCTACTTATTTCCCTCACTTGACTAATCATGTTTCCTTTTCATGATTCATGCCTTTCCCATCTATGAATACTTCCACTTCATAAGCTATTGTGAAAGAAATATCATTTACTTAGAGAGAAAATGTTAGTATGTAGAATTTTTGACTTCCTAGCTATCATCTCCCACCCTTAACTTGATCATTTTCAAAGTCACCAAATATGGTCGCCTATTGGGGATAAAACGTGGAATTGAAGAAATGCCCATGAGATGGAGTTTTCTGTCAAAACACTTCTAGTTATCCATGCATCCTTTATTTAATTTAAAGATCAACTCGCCATTGAATTATTTCATATTAGAATTTTAATGCCATATTGCATGCTCAACACATTTCACTTACACCTCCAACATGCTATAAACTCCAGTTCTATAAACATTTTTTTGTCCTTATTCGGGAGCTCCTTTATCTTGGTCTATGAGTCGACATTGATATTGTGCTATGTGTATCCTTTCTAAAGCATATTGGGTTAGCATTCTATCAAGTAGGTGGAATGTATTTGAAGTTTCTACACTCTTCATTTTAACTTGCAATCTTTTCACGATTCAAATTGCCAGATAATATCCCCTGTATATATAATTATTCATATCGGCTAGATAACAACAATCATAATTTTGGCCTCTGTGTTGATCCCATTTACAAATCAGATGTGCAATGGTGACACCCATGTCAGCATGATCTAAAAATCACCTTCGAACCGTAAGACTCACGAACCCTACTACATCATCAATTTTTTGGCTCAAGCCTTTTGAAATATGTCATTCATGCTTCCATTAATTGGGTCTTTTGGAGAATCGACCTTGCTACTTCTTAAACGTGTTTTCCACGGGTGCTTTTGATCCTTCACAAAGTGTTGACCTTGCTATTCTTAGATTTTATGGCCCAATTCTTCACTTTAATTTGGGGTACAACATTGATCCATGTCTTTGGGCATTCTGTTAAACAATTTTGTGTAGACCCTAAGCTTCAAGTCCATCAGTATGCTTTCAAAGCATGCCTTTCTTTGACCAAACTATCTGATGAGTATGCAACATTATGGAATGATGGTGCGGGTTGGGAGAATTTTCTTCCTTCATGCAATGCCACATAATAAACACCTGCACATCCATCATTTGTACATATGACTTCATTTTCCATGCCATGTCGAGGCTGCATGTCGACATCACTACGTATGCAGGGCACATACATATCATCCTAGTCAAAGCTATCAGACTTCACATCCTAATAATAAGTGGATGTTATCTTCCATGTGACCCGACTCATATATGTGCTTCCCTCTAATCAATTGAACGACCACTACGATTGAGATGGCATTCACCATGGTAACTTCACTGTGAAGTTACCAACCCAATGGACCGTGAGGGACATAGAGAATCGAACAATGTCTGGTAGAAGACCAATGTCTAGCCATTGGAAGCAGAGTCATCATTGCATAGTGAATAGGGAGTCTCTTGCAGAGAGGGTAAAGGGGGTAGGACACACACCACCAATACCTAAACTAAACAATACTAGAAAGCCAAACCAACAAACTAAACTACACACAACAAAACTTGTAGAGCTAAAAGCTATTTACAAATATACACATTGGAAGGAAGATCCTACCAATGAGGATTAGAGGAAAATAATACTTACACAAATCCATTTACTGGCTGAGAAAAATAGGAGCCCTTACTGATCAATGGGTTGCATCCAGATGAGACTACTTGGTACAACTTCCAAGTTGAAAACTCTTCATTGTTGTAGACCAAACCAATAGTGTGCAAAAATTTCACAAACCTAACATCATGCCCAAAAAGTCACAATTCATCATAGACTCCAGATTTTCTGTTGGCTTCTAGCATGATACTCTTTGAAATATTTCCAATCTCCAACTAAAAAAAATGATGCCCCAACATCCCTAAGGAGAACATTGCATCATCCTTAAAATGATGCTTAACATTTGAAGAAAGCTTGACATTTGAGAACATTTAAACATTTACAACTAAAACTGTTTCCAAGCTATTCTTAACCTTTGCAACTTGGACCAGGCTATAACTCCTTTTATCATCTCCAAATTCTTTATTCAAATAAGAAATCTCATGAAGACCAAATTATTCAGAACACATACTCTCCTTAGCTGAATACAATGCATCAAAGTGTTGAAATTCTAAGACCTAGACTACACACAAAACCTTACCTAGATTTCTAGTCTTAAGGTTGGATGTGCCTTAACTTGATCAACAACATATTAGATCACCTCTTTTCCAATGGGATATATGATAGAAGTAGAGTTTTTCTTATTGTGAATTCTACCCAACCTTAACCACCTCGATACCCTTATGTGTATGAGGATGCTCAGAATAACAGGTCAAACCACATGAAATAACTTCATCCAATGATTCAGACCAACTAACAAGTTGAAGACAAAGATCTTTAAATTCATCAAGCTGAGCAAGGACATGACATGAATATGATCTACAAATCATACCTTCCATGCATGGGACAACTGCACTAGCCAACTTTTTGTGGACCACACCATTGTAGAGATCTCTACCATCAAAATTTTCATGTAGTGTTATAGCCACTATTAGTTGTGGAGGATAATCTTCCTTTCCCTTTGCCTAAGTATTTATTAGGTACTGCACATCTATGCCAGCTTGTGATTGAAAAATTTAAGCACATGTTTTGTCAGAAGCACATGGAGTGAACTCATCACTAAGATGGTAGGATTTCACACTGGGACCATCAAGTTCTTTTGGGCAAAAAGTATTATCAGAATGAGGTATGAGACTTGCGGATTCATTTCCAATACATGATTGAAAAGAATACTGCACATCCTTTCCCAAAAGAGAATTTAAAGCATTCACCGATACACCACTTTTAGCATAATCATTTTTCATAGAATCTCTAGTATTTAAATTAAAGATAAAGTAGCAAGAAGATTCACTGTACATAGGGTCTATTTTTGCTAAAATGACTTCATCATTCTTTACTGCAATTAAATCTGAAAATTCTTTATCCGGGACCAAAGCTTGAGGTAAATCGATACCTGAATCATTTGTAGAAGAGCATCCTTGTTTAACAGGCACTAAAGATTGATCCCACTCATTAAACACTTCTTGGGGGTGAAACACTTCTTGTTGGGTGGATAACATGAGTCTCCTTTTGGTCTCATCTCCACAAGAGGTATCCTCCAAGCCATTTAGCAATTTATAGGGTTGCGATACTTCAACTGGATCATCAACATGCTCTTTATTTTCTCCAGAACCTTCCTTCCCATGTAGGTTTTTAGAGTTACCAGGGTACTCTCCACAGCATGATTCCACTTCACTTCCATCACAATCTTTGTTAGAAGAGTATGGAATAACTTCAACTCAGAAATTAAAAGATCCTAAAATTGGGTCATTATATTCTTTAAGGAAATAAGAATCTTCAGCTTCTGGTATGGAGGTAAAAACCACACATTCAAGAAACAAAGAAGTCTGAAATTCTTTATTTCCTATATTTGTTGCAGCAATATGACTCTCTGAACCTTGGAAACTAAAGCTCTGAAATTATGAAAGGAAGGCAAAATCAAATGATTCATTTGCATCTAAACTCACCAAACTTCCAATATTTGGATTGTCTTTTCCTGCACTTGTTTGCATCTTATGAGGCTGAAAGGTTTCGTGATGTACATCTTGATCACTGGAAATTGAATAGTTACAAGAAATGTAATTGGATGATATTATCGAGGTTTCTCCTTCATAAACCTCCAACTCCTTTTCAAGTTGATGTACTTTTCTTTTGTGCTCTTGCAGATACTTAAGTTTGTGAAATCTGACACATAGACTCCCCAATAGTAAGGCAGCAGTGTGGTCATCTTCAATGCTTAGGTTGGTTTTCATGGCATGCAAAACGCTTTCTTTGCAGTGATCCCATAAATCATGCAATACCTTGTCATTCATCTAGATGATTTCAAGAATGGTAGGATCAGGTCTTTTCTTCTTCATGACCTTTTTATTTGGCATGGTCATTGTACAGAGTTGCCAGTCTCCTGTACACAGTGACAAAATGAAAACCGAGGAACCAAATGTCAAGCGGTGATCTTTGCTTCCAAGTCCCAGTAGAGTCGCCAAAAATTTGTTAGTAAATAGATTTTTCCCTATAATAAATGTTTATAAAATGACTAAAGAATTCCCAAATGACATGACACAATCTGTGACTAACAATCGAGTCACTTGCAATGGATATGTGCAAGTGTTCTCTGAATTTTGATACGAAGGCTCAACTCCCTTCTTCAGATTTACAATGAATAAAAGAAGTTGATATGTCTTTAACCAGAAGACATAAAGGTGATGAACATCTATTCATCACTATGGAATGAATGTGAATACAGTAGAAAATATTTAGATAAAAACAAACAAATGACCAACTGATCACATATTCAACCTTCTCTAATCACAGAGAAATCAGGGAAGAGAATAATTATTTCAGACCCTAAAATGTACGTGTACAAAAACCAACAGATTTACAATGCATCAACACACTTAATTTAGTTATACAGAAGAGTACTCAAAAACATGAGTGAAGCAACCAATTGATTGTTTTTTATTAGAGAAAGTAATATTCAAACTTACAGATCTGATATGCAAATTCCTCTTTATTTCTAAGTACAAGATAAAGACAACTTCAAGATCATTTTACCCATGTAACCCCATTAAGATTCTTATAAAATAAACATATAATATTTTCCCCTCTTATTACTTGTTAAAATCAATATGCATAAAAGTGATCTCCTCCCCCTTAGCCTCTCGACTCCTTGGAAAAGAAGAAGCTGTGACATGCTGAGATCTTTACAATATATAGCCCCTTTTGATAATTCTTGTTCGGTTTCCAATAACTATTTCTTGGGAAAAGTAACTTCCTACTTATTTCCCTCACTTGATAAATCATGTTTCCTTGTCATGATTCTTACCTTTCCCGTCTACGAATACTTCCACTTCATAAACTGTTGTGAAAGTAGGATCATTTAATTAAGGAGAAAATGCCAAATATCAGTATGTAGAATTTTTGAATTCGTAGCTATCATCTCCCACCCTTAACTTGATCATTTGAAAAGTCACCAAATACGGTCGCCTTTTGGGGACAAGACGTGGAATTGAAGAAATGCCCATGAGATAGAGCTTTCTATCGAAACACTTGTAGTAATCCATGTATCCTTTATTTAATTTAAAGATCAACTTGCCATGGAATTCTTTCATATTATAACTTTAATGTCACATTGCACGCTAAAAACATTTCACTTACAGCTCCAACATGCTATGAACTCTGGTTCAATAAAAATTTGCTGTCCTTATTCGGGAGTTCCTTTGTCTTGGTCTATGAATCGACATTGATATTGTGCTATGTGTATCCTTTCTGTATCATATCGGTTTGGCATTCTGTCAAGTAGGTGACATGTATTTGAAGTTTCTACACTCTTCATTTTAACTTGCAGTCTTTTCAGCAATCAAATTGCCTGATAATATCCCCTGTATATATAATTATTCATATCGACTAGATAACAATAATCATAATTTTTGCCTCTGCGTTGATTGCATTTACAAACCAAATGTGCAATGGTGACACCCGTGTCACCATGGAATGATGGTGTGGGTTGGGAGCATCTGCTTCCTTGATGCAATGCAACATAATCTACACCTACGTATCCATCATTTGTACACACGACTCTTCATTTTCCATGTCGCGTCGATGCTGTATGGTGGCATCACTACCTACGCAGGGCACATACATATAATCCTAGACAAAGCTATCAGACTTCACATCCTAATAATAAGTGGATGTTTTCTTCCATGTGACCCGACTCATATATGTGCTTCCCTCTAATCAATTGAACGACCACTATGATTGGGATGACATTCACCATGGTAACTTCGCTGCGAGATGAGAATGTTGTCAAACAATTCACAACCATTTTTCATGTCTGAAACTTTAAAAAATTAATCAACCAATCCAATGGAAGGAGTCAGACCATCTCAATTTTCTTCATCATGGTAATGATAGCTTGTTTAAAATAGTAGCTCCTTTCACCGAGATCGTTGCCAATAAGTTGTGCATCTTGGGAGGCGGCATATGATCCACATGTTTTGGCACCCTACTATGTCTTGTTTTAATTAGACCATAAAGATTGCTTTGTTTTAATAATGAGGGACATATTACACACTTTTTTTCGTGCATGATTTCACTTTCTACATCAGACATACCAAACCCATCCTCTGGCTTTAGATTTTGTGAAATAAATAATATTAAGCTCAGGCCACCATCAAAATGAATTTAGAACTTGGAACTTTTGAATCTTTGACACTGAAATATTGATCTGCTTGCATTCTTGAGCCTTGGAAATCGCAATCCTCCACTTTGAACCTGTGCCAACCCACACCGTGAGTATGTGAGCTTTGGGCTTATGTGAAACTTGCACCTACATGCTGGAAACCTGAATTCTGAACCTTTACCCAATCGAGATGTCTAAACTTTCAAATTGTTCCTTTGAGTCTGAGCCTTGGACCATAAAATTTTTCTTCTGCATTGATGAACCAGTGAACTTTGAATTTAAACCATGCATCTTGAACCTTCTAACTTTGAGATTCAAAGTTCAAGTTCATCACAATCTTGGAACTCTGCCTCTTCACAAATTAAGTTTTACAAAAGCATTATTAGTAATAAAAACTCACTAAGAAACTGAAATGGTTTGAGAGTTCTTTCTATGGGACTGGTTTTCAAAAGTTTGAAACTTGGTTTCTAGAGGCAAGCCAACACTTAGGACGGTTTTCGATGTTTTTGAAAAATTTTAAAGGAATTTTTCCAATTTTTAAGATATTTGAAAATTTTCAAATTTGTATAATTTTTAGGGATTTTTTAATACTTTTTTACAATTTTTATGGATTTTTTTAGAGCTTGATGGATCATGACATTAGGGTGTCCCTAGTCAGAACATAATAGGAAATTTATAGTGGAATGGCCATGGTGGACTAACTTTGTGCTGGATATGGGACCATGGGACACAACATTTTGACAAACTTCAAGCCATGATAGATTTTATTGTGAAATATGAGTTGAAGTGATGAGTGATACTATGTTGGAGTCATGGTAGAACACCGATCTCTACACATGGCGCCAGATTGCTCAGTTTTCACCATGGTGCTTTCCAAAGGTGCCACCGAAGTGGTTTTGACTATAAGAAGAATTATTTCTCTTGTATTTCTATTTTTGTGTTACCAAAGATTCCTGATTGCCAGGTTTTTGCCAAGGTAACATTTTTTTTCTTTTCTTATTTTTTTGATTTTTTGATTTTAAAATGGGTCTACTCTGACAATTATGAATAGTACTTGCGTAGATGCAAGATGTCGATGAGGTCTGATAGAGGTTTTCCCTCTGATGTAGATATATGATATGCTCCAGACTCATAAACTACTATTATGATATAAGGACCCAACCAATTTGGTTCAAAATTTCTTGGTTTTTCTCTTTCTATCTATTTTTTCTGATTTTCCATTAGGACTAGGTCACCAGCTTCAAAAGATCTTGGTATGACCTTTGTGTTGTAGCTGTTAGAGTAATCAGTTAGCTCTTTTTCGCTTAAGCTAGCTCTTAGGTGCATATAATTAATAATTTATATTAATTATATTGCGCATCCTAGCCTTTATGTTTTTAGGGTTTGTTCACCTTTAAAGGTTGAACTTTGTAATGCTTTTTCATTTATCTTTTGGAAATAACAATTTGCTCTCACTCCGCTGAGATTTTCCAAACCATAGCTTCTCTCTCTCTCATAGGTTTCTCTTTCAGCTTTAGGTATTTTGCATGCCGGTGTTCTTGGCGTTCTGTGGATTTGCATGTTTTACAAATCCTACATGGTATCAGAGCACTGGGCAGAAATCACATTGTGAACAGGGTCATGCATTACGGGCATCTGTTGCATCCCCTTCATAGGTCCCTTGGATACTGGATTCCGGTGCTTCTCACCATATGGCATCTTCTCAGGATTTGTTCTCTTCTTTTGAGACTTCTCCTATTCCTCATATTCTCATGGGGAATAACACTGTACAGACAGTCTGCGGGACAGGTTCAGTCAGCATTCAGGATGGCACATTCAATGATGTATTGTATGTTCCATCTCTCTCTGCAAATCTTCTCTCCATTTATCAGATTACATGCAGTGGTTCAGGGAAGATGGTTGAGTTCACGGCCGATTTAGCCTTCATCAGGGATAGTGTGACAGGAGGCATTATTGCTACAGGGACAGTTGATCACTCCTCCCATCTCTACATCTTTTCTCACTTTGGTCCACCATCTCCATTGTCGGAGCTCAGCTCTCCTCTT
>MU228259.1:494563-508886 GCA_018584345.1 Thuja plicata
CGGGGGGGGTTAGCAGCATGCATTGTACTACTGGCTTTGAGAGAGTCTCTTGAAGTCATTTCTTTTGTCTTTGCTTGCTCTTTTATCTCTTTTTGGGGTAGGGTTTTTCCCACTGGGTTTTCTCTATTTCCCCTGTTTACAAAGATTCCTTTGTTGTTGGGTACCTGATCAGGCCTTGTTGCCGGGACCCATTTCCTGCTTTCTTAGCTGTGCTAGTTTATCTTACCTCCTGAGCTTCGCTTAAGGGGGGGTGTTAGAGTAATCAGTTAGCTCTTTTTTGCTTAAGCTAGCTCTTAGGTGCATATAATTAATACTTTATATTAATTATATTGCGCATCCTAGCCTTTATGTGTTTAGGGGTTGTTCACCTTTAAAGGTTGAACTTTGTAATGCTTTTTCATTTATCTTTTGGAAATAACAATTTGCTCTCACTCCGCTGAGATTTTCCAAACCCTAGCTTCTCTCTCTCTCATAGGTTTCTCTTTCAGCTTTAGGTATTTTGCATGTAGGTGTTCTTGGCGTTATGTGGATTTGCATGTTTTACAAATCCTACAGTAGCTTCTCCTGAGACATTGTTGATATTCTTGCAAATGTGTTAGTGCCTTTTGTCTCTTTTCATCGAGCAAATCTAAATCATGTAGTCGAGATACTTTGTAATCTTCATCTGAAATGAAGTGCTTAAGTGATACACACAATGATGCGAGCTCAACCTCTATTGGCAAGATGGATTCGGTACTGTATACTAGTGAATATAGAGTGGATCCTATGGGAGTATGAAAACTAGTGCAGTATACCTATAAGGCAGGGTCCACATAATATACACCTGCACATCCAACATTGGTACCTCCAACTCAACCCTGTCTTATAGGCATAATGCACTAGTTTTCATACTCCCATAGGATCCACTCGATATTCAGTAGTATATAGTACCGAAGCCATCTTGCCAATAGAGGTTGAGCTCACATCATTGTGTGTATCACTTAAGCACTTCATTTCATATGAAGATCACAGAGTATCTCAACTACATGATTTAGAGTTTCTCAATGAAAATAGACAAAATACACTAACACATTTGCAAAAATATCAACAATGTCTCACGAGAAGCTACAAGACAAAGGTTGTTACCTTGGGGAAAATAGAGTGAAGAATAACTATGGTGGATATGTAATTTCTTGCAAAACTCATCTAATAGTTTATTTTTGAAGGGGTGCCATGATATGTAATAATATTTTGTGGAACACCATACTGGCTTATGATATAGCTCAAAAGAAACTTGGAAATCTGCTTGCCAGTTGTATAGGTCATTGGAATTTCTTCAACCTAGTTCGTGAAGTACTCAGTGGCTATGATAATGTATTTTTGACCATCAGAGGATAAGGGATGAATCTTTCCAACTAGGTCAAACCCCCATTGCGAAAAGGTCCATGGTGATTTTTAGTGGTTGTAGCTCCTGAGAAGGTGCATGGATGAGGTTTCCATGTATCTGACACTTCTTTCACTTCTGCACAAATAGGAAAGAATATGCTTGCATTGTAGTCCAATAATACCCAATTATTAAAAGCTTCTTAGATAAAGTCAATTCATTAGAATGAGAAAAGTAAAGTGTTTCAGATATTATCATGTAACATGAGTATTGCCTTATCAAGGACTTATTTTGGTTCTGGGACAAGTCAATGGGGATGATTTGGTTATTTAGGTAGGCATATATATCTTGGTACCAAGGGGAATTGGGACCTACAATTTCACTCACGACCTCAGACTTGGGCACTTCAAAGGTAGAGACCATGAGCTTTTCGACCATGAATTCACAATATCTCATATATGGTGGCATGTTGAGAAAAGATCCTATAGTGACCATAACATTTGTTGCTTTATATCTTCCTCCAAGGCCTTATAAAGAGTTAATTTGTCATCCTTTGTGTCATAGATACCATTAACTTGGTTGATGATCAATTGCGAATCTCCATAAACCTATAGTTGTTGGATCTTACATTGGAATTTTTTTTGAGCCCAATGATCAATGCTTCATATTATGCTAAGTTGTTGGTACATTCAAAACTTAGTTTTTAGGACCTCAGAATGGAATCTCCTTGGGGAGTGATAAAGACTATGCCATCATCGGATCCCTTTTGTGTGAGAGAGATGTAATAGTATAATTTCCACTATTTTTACTCCTCAAGGGAGAATATGCTTTCATTTGGAAACTCTATCAATAATGGATGACTGGAAGGTAATAATGCATCTTCCAGTTGGTCGGTGATAGATTGTCCTTTAATTTCTATTCTGTCCATGTAATCAATGTTGAACTCACTGAGACTTATGACCCATTTGGCGAGTCACCATGTTAATGTAGTTATACTCAATATGTATATCAATGGGTCAATATTTTCTATGAGGATCATATTGTGACTTAACATGTGATGTGTGAGATTTTGGGAAGCAAAAACTATAGCCATACATTCTCTATCAATTGTTGTATAGTTTAGTTCTTAAGCCACAATTGTTCGACTGATATAGTAGATGACTCTTTCTTTTCCTTTTGAATCATTTTGTGCTAATAATTCCCCCAGTGAATGTTCTTTAGCTGATATGTATAACAGTAGGGGTTTATCTAGAATGGGTGTCTTTAAGATCAGTGCCGAGAGAAGATAATACTTCAAGATTTGAAAAGCACTTTGGCAATTTTCTGTCCATGCAAATTTGACATATTTATGTAGAAAGTACTGGAACAGATAACACTTGTTAGATAGATATGAAATGAATCACCTTACTGATTTTAGCTTTCCCTATAGACTTCTTAGGTTCTTCAAAGTTGTTGGTGGAGGCATATTGATAATATCTTGAACCTTTTCGAGATCGATCTCTATTCCTCTGTGAGAGACAATGAATCCCAATAACTTTCCTGATGTGACCCCAAAGACACACTTCTTTGGGTTTAACCATACCTTGTATTCCTACAGTCTATCAAAGACTAGTCCTAAGATTGATAGATATATATTTATTTCCAAGAATTTTTCCAATATCTTATTAACATAGTCTTCCATTGTGATATGCATCATGTCATGAAAGATGGTTGTCATTGTTCTTTGATATGTAGCACTGACATATTTTAGACCAAAGGGAATGACACACCAACAGTAGGTGCCCCAGGGATAGGTGAATGTGGTCTTGACTTGATCTTCTATTGCTATCTTGATCTAATTATATCTGGAGAAACCATCCATGAGTGACAACATTCTACAAAATTTCTATGGCCGACAGATTTTTTTTGTTCCCAATCAATAAGGCCAGGGTAAACCAAAGCTATGCTATCCTTGGTTTGGAAGGAAAATATTGGGATTTTGGTTAAGGTATTGATATATGAATCAGTAATTGATCCATGAGTTTCCGAAGAGTATGATAATGAAGGTTTAGATCGGTTCCAAAATTATTCAATCCAAGATCAACGATCTGTGGGTCTATTGTGCAAAGATAGGTGGGTAATGGAAGTGTTGAGATGTAAGGTGATAGTGGTGTGTAGTCCCACTCATATTCATTTGAGTATATATCTGAATGGAGTTCACAAAATGTCTCAACTTTGTTATTATTATAAGCATTAATATCTGATGGTATCAAGGTTTTCGTAATGCTTTTTGGTGGTGGTCTATAACCTAAGCTATGATGCTTCATATTTTGGGTTGAGGCATTGGGTTCTACAATTCATTGTTCACTCTTGCCTAATCGAGATCCTCCATTATAGCCTTTTTTATGGACAATGGTGTACCCCATCCATATTCATGTACTAGAATTTTGACCTCGGGGGGCTCTTCATCTATATACAACCAGGAAGATAAGTTGTCTTCAATGATCTCCTCATGTATATATCCCCATCTTATAATAACCGTTAGTGGATAGAAAATTGATAGCTATTTTTTCCTCTTAAGAGGTTGCCTAGGTTTTCCATAAGAATGAGGTGAGATCAGTAGCTTGCCTACATAGAAGAAGTCTACACAGGTGTATTCTCCACATTCATTTTCCTAAACTTGGATTTTGAACGCTGATGTGGGTTCCATACTTGATTTATGAAGGTCTTCAAAATCTATATTTTGAGATGAAGAGGCAGAAGATACCTCCAGATTGTTGGGTACATGATTAGAAACAACTCAAAGATTTGTGCAGTATTAAAAATGATCTCTATCACTAGGCACAGTGATTTAAACTATATTGTGAGGAAATTTCAAGCATTGATGATAAGTAGATGGTACAATCTACATCGAATGGATCCATGGTAATCCCAAGAGCATGTTGTAACCCTTCTCTAGGTCCAGTACCTAGAATGCAATATCATGTGTTGTAGGACCTAGTCTCATTAGGAGGCTTATCACACCTTTGGAAGGACATTCTTCATCATCATATTCTCTTATTATGATCTTTTTGGTAATGTATGTTAGGAATAACAGTCCACCAACACAACTAAGAGGGGGGGGGGGGGGGGGANGGGGGGGGGGGGGGGGGGGGGGGTGAATCAGTTGTGAGACAAATTATTAAAAATTAAACATTATAAGAAAACTTTAATCTAAATGATACATAGTAAATGCAACACCATAACACAATCCTTTGTTGTCAAGGAAACCCTGTTAAAGGTAAAACCCCGGTGGGAACTAGCACCCACAAATAATGTAATGAGAGTATAGTATCCCCGCTAAAAGATTTATCCCTATTAGGAGCTTATTAATGCATTACAATACATAGTCGCTATTAAAGGAAAGACCCTGTTAGGAGTCAAGAGTAATAGTAGGCTCACTAATAGGTCATTTTAATGACATCTTTTAGATACCTTTGAAGAAATTTTGCTAGGTCCTTTCTTATGTTTTCTTTTATTATTCTAAGACTTTATGCTCTAAAAATGTTATTATGTGGTAGTCAACCACTGAACCTATGCCATGGACATATGCTACTTAATTTTCTTTATCGGGATGAATATGCTCTGTTTATTGCTATGAAATTATGATAATGTTTTATGAATGAATTGACTGTTTGAGCAATAGATAATGTATGTACTTTGAATAATTGCCATGAATTATTTTATCCTAAGTGTTAATGTAGCGCATCAAAGTAGCAACTGTCATCTTTTTCAGTGAGCATGTCTATGTGCTAGACGCTTGACTTGGTCCTGCAGCAGACAAACACAAATGAACCATCGACATAACAATGGTGGAAGGTTTTTAGTTAATCTAGGTGGAGACGGTTGAGAGAAGACTTGGCGAGCACAAAAATTTCCTTGATTAAATCTAGGAGAGAGTGGGAAGTTAGATCTGTTGTCTATGCAGTTATTTCTTTTCTTCTAGACCGATTCTATTTCATGTTTTCTAGTTTTCCTCTCTGTTAGCTGGTTGTAAAAAAAGCTCCACCTTTTCTTAGTGCATGTGGAGTTTAGCAATTAGATGTTTTTCCCTTTAAATAAAGCCCTGCTCTTGCGTGAGAAGAAGGGCAGTAGTATTATTATTATAGTTGCAATATATTTCAATTCTATTATTGAGAATTTATGTACTCTGTTATTCAATTTAATGAGCAAATGAAGTTTTGAGTTTAATTCTGTGTAATTGAGTGTCCTAGGTACTCACCCAAGGGGGCCCACTTGGTGAGGAATCCATAGTTAGATTCATTCTAGTTAGCTTTCTTTCCTGCATTTCTGTTATTTCAATTCCTATGCTGAACAAATCTTGTAGCCAAACCCATAGGACAGCTACCGCTTCCTGCAGCCGAGCGATAGAGTAACTAAGGCGTTATAGTTGTTTGTGTGCACTCTTCCATTCTACTAGCAGCATTCATTTCTATCATTTACTTTCAAGCATATAATTTCATAGCAATAGTTTAGCTTTCCTTTGAGTATTCATTTCATGCAGCAATAGTATAGTTTCCTTTCGAAAGCATTTATTCCTTGCAGCCATAGAGTAGTTCCTTTCCAACTTTTATTTCCTACAGCAATTATAGAATGATTGGTTGAGAAAGTGCTTAGTGCATATATTTTGCTGGCCCATTTCAAGTAACATGTCCCTAGGTTTGACATATTAAATGAGTTTATTATAAAGTGGATGAAGTGCTTAGTTGGATGTCCAATCCCTGAGTTAAAGGATTATGCCTAGTTTCTGAGCCTTTATAACAAGCGATCATTTTTGGCGCCGTTGCCGGGGATGGTGCCGAGCTTGGTTCTTATTCAACCATTCCTAGGATTTGTTTTCATGCTTTAATTCCCTTCTTTAAGTAGATTAAGCCTTATTTTGACAAAGCAAAATACTATTCACATCATTCCATACTATCTGCATGCATAAGAGACGAAGAGATGCTCGAGGAAGGTACTTGCCAAATCCACACCACAACCTATTTGAGGAAGAAGACTAGTTTGTTGATGCTATTGTTGAGCTCCCTGGATCCCCTTCATCACCCTCATCTTTTGAGGGTGACTTTTGTGGGTTCTTTTAGGAACAAACAGAAGACAATCTATTTGCTGAAGCCTTTGCCAATCTAGAACTCCAAGAATCCTCAAGAAGAAGATCCTTGGAAGTTAGACATCTACCAACCTTAGAACCCGCCTCAAAATCCACCTCCACAACAAGGAAGGATGGATAATCCTACTACATTTCCTTTCCCCATCTCTAATCAGCGAGATAATAACAACCTCAAAAATATTCCCTCTTCCGCTCTTACAAAATTTTACAGCCTTGTCATAGAGGACACGTATAACTTTCTCTTTAAGTTTGATATCCTTTTTAGGAGCTATGACTACACCACCGATTCCCACAGGCTTAAGCTCTTCCCTGCAACACTTAAAGAGTCTGCATTGCGATGGTTTATGGGCTTAGAACATGATGTTGTCCATAATTGGGATGAAATGAAGGATGCTTTCTTGCTGAAATATAAGGAGTACTATCAAGAGAATGATATGCAAGCAGATGACATCTTTAAGATGTCATAGAATGAGGATGAGAGTCTTGAGGATTATGTCTCAAGGTTAATGTTCAGTTTGTAGAAGAATACTCAGCACAAGCTCAATGAAGAATCTTAGAAGTTTCTCTTTTTGTGAGGCATTTATGATCGATGCACAGAGGCACTAGACCTAATGGCCAGAGGAGATATCACCTAGGCATCATGGGATGATATCTGGAAGATCTACCTTAAATACTCAAGATATACTGTTAAGAAAGGAATAGGATATAGTTCTACTCTGGGGAAGTCCAATGGTGTTGGTTCTTCACAGACTGAGATAACCAATCTCTTGTCCGATTTTAAGCAAGATATCATCAACAACATGGCCACCCAGATGGACACCATGGAGGCTAAAAAGAAACATGAGGAAGTAGAGGCCATGCTAGAAGAATTCTGTCCACATTGTAGACACAAGAAGAGAGACTGTAGATGCAAACTGGTTGCTAACATAGAGACTACACAAATACCAACTGATTACAAACTAGTTGAAGCAAAAGATGAGAAGCTATTCTTTGTCACTCAGCGATGACCATGGGTTCAGAGACAAGGTATACCCCAGGATCCTCTTTCATTTAGTGGTCCTTTTTATAATAATCAATGGTAACCCCCCATGAATTGCAAAAATCATCCCTAGAATAATTCCCATAATCAGTTGTAGAATTACCCCAATCCACAGTGGCCAAACCCTCAAGGAGGTTGGAAACAACCTCAAGGGGCATGGCATCGACCACAAGGTAATTGGCAGAAAAACCCACAGTGGCAAGGCGGCCAACAATGGCCAAATAAACCATAAGGATTTTTGCCACCACCTATGCATCCTCCATAATAGAAAGCTCTTTTTCCACCTCCTACAACTACTAATCCACCTCCTAAGCCTACTCAATTACCTACATAGCCACATGATAACCCTAACAATCGACCTCCTCCACCGCAGAAAAATGTGTATGCTACAGACCAGTCGTAGTATCCCATGCAATACCCTGCATATGCAATTAACCTCGATGATATTCACATGCGGTTCAGTACCACTCTGCCTACACCTGAGCCTCCTATAATTACTAAAATGCCCCGTGAGGAGCCCAATAAACCTAACAATCCATCTAATCCAGTAGCCCTTGCATCACTAGCTAAGCCCAATCAACCTACCATTCCTCCTTTCCCACAAAGATTGCAGCAAAGTAGTCCGAAGACCACTAATGAAGCAACTTTTAATATCCTTGACCAACTAAAGAATGTCAGCGTACAAATTCCCCTTTTCCAGGAAATCAAAGATGTTCTAACATATGGAAAATCCATCAAGGAAGCTTTCTTGAAAAATCTTGGCCGCAAGAAGAAGGATCCCCAGACTATCCATGTCCTGGGAAAACTGACAGACATTATGTTAGGGAAGCTTACCATCCAAAAATATTCCAACCCTGGCAGCCCTGTTATTGAGGTCATTATTAATGGAACTACTATAAAAAATGCCTTGATTGACCTTGGAGCCTCCATTAATGTCATAACCAATGACATTATGCAATGCCTTGATATCACCAAGCTTCGTAATACACCTACTATCCTGCAGCTCATAGACAGTTCGACTGTAAATCCTGGTGGAGTGGTGGAGGACATTGTGGTTAACCTAGAGTCTTGGTCCTACCATGTAGATTTCATGATCCTCTCACCAAAAGATACCCTAGGAGGCTATCCAATTATTTTGGGATGTCCTTGGCTGGCTACCACTGATGCCTACATCAGTTGTCAGTCAGGAGATATGACCATTTTTGATGGCCAGCACATCAAAACTTTGGCCTTGTATCCTCCTGCTCAACCTCAGATGGAATTAGCCTCTCCCATATGGCTAGATGTAGGAGAGGAAGCTGAAGTTATTAATTTAGTCTCCCAATTAATGATGTTAACAAGGGATCCCTTCCTACAGGTTCAGGAGGAAGATAAAGTAATCACCAACATCCTGCATAACCAGTATGGATCGAACTTGGACTCTTTGGATAGTTCCTTCCAAAAATACTCCCTACAGCCATTGTACTCTGATTACCAAATATCTTCCCTTGTATCCAACCATATCTATCACCAAATGCTTCCCTATGAGATCCAATTACCCTTATTGAACCATGCATCTATGGTCAAGATCACAAAGCAACTGGAAGTTTCCCCCAAATGCTGCTTGAACATTAATAGCACATTTTCTCCTCAGCAGCAAACATCATTGAACAAGCTACTGAAGACCCATTCTACAAATTTTTCCTAGGATTACACTGATATGAAAGGTCTGGACCAAAATTTATGCACTCATAGGATTTTCCTAAAGGAGGATCAACCCCCAGTAAGGCAATTTCAAAGACGTGTCAACCCTGCCCTTCGTGAGATAGTCAAAGCCAAAATCTAAAAACTCCTTAAATCCAGTTTCATATATCCTTTATCAGATAGCCAGTGGGTTTCCCCACTAGTCATAGTTCCTAAGAAAGGTGGCAAGTGGAGAGTGTGTGTGGACTACAGAGAGCTTAACAATGCCACCAAAAAGGACCATTTCCCTCTTTCATTCATTGACCAGGTTTTGGATTCCCTAGCAGGAAAGAAATACTTTTCTTTCTTGAATGGGTACAGTGGATATAATTAGATCTGGATTCTTCCAGAGTATCAGGAAAAGACCAAATTCACCTACCCATGGGGGAATTTTTCTTATTCAATTTTTCCATTTGGCCTTTGAAATGCTCCTGCTACTTTTCAACGAGCGGTTATCCATGACTGTATGGAGATCTACATGGACAACTTTACAACTTATGGGGAAAATTATGAGGAAGCATTGGTAAATTTGGAAAAAAGTCCTCACTAGATGCAAAGAACACAACCTTGAACATCGAGAAGTGTTTTATGATGATGTAGGAAGGAGTAGTGCTTGGTCACTACATTTCTTCTCTTGGCATTCAGGTAGACCCGACCAAAATTGAAGTCATTGTGAATCTGCCTACCCCATCCAAACAAAAGGATGTCAAAATCTTTCTTGGTCATGCTGGGTATTACAAAAGATTCATAAAGGACTTTAGCAAGATGGCCAACCCTATGTATTCACTGCTCACTAAAGACGCTGACTTTAGCTGGACATCAGACTGTGATGAAGTTTTCCTACAGTTGAAGCCTGTACTCAGTCAGGGACCTATCTTGTGAGGTCCGAATTGGGCACTCCCATTCCACATACATACAGATGCCTTTGATCATATCATTGGAGAAGTTCTTAGACAGAAGGAAGGTACACTAGAACACACTATTTATTTTATTAGCAAAAAATTGCAAGGAGCCGAGTTGAACTACACAGTTATCAAAAAGGAGCTATTGGTTGTTATCTATCCTCTGAACAAATTCTGCCATTATGTCACTGGTTGCCAAATCTTTGTGCATACAAACCATATAGCTATTAAGTACTTAGCTAACAAACCTGCCATAAAAGGAATGTTAGCTAGATGGTTGTTGCTGCTACAAGAGTTTTATATTACCATCATAGATAAGCCATGCAGATCAAATGTGGTGGCTAATTTTCTCTCACACCTGCAGAATGCTGATGAACCTATGGAAATTGATGACATTTTCCCTGATGACCACCTATTCTCCATTGTAGAAAAAGCACCCTGGTATGCTGATATTGCTAACTATCTGGTTTCAAAAAAGGTACCTTCACACTTCTCTCCAAAGGAAAAGCGGTTACTAATAGAGAAAAATTTCAACTTTTCATGGATTGCTGATTGTTTATTCTATACTGGCCCCGACCAAGTATGAGAAGATGAATTTGAGAGGATGAAACTTATGACATCCTTTGGGATTGTCATGATGAGCCCTGTGGAGGACATTTTTCTACCAAAAGGACAGCCATGAAGGTACTTAATACGAGTTAATACTGGCCATCCCTCTACAAGGATTCAACCAATTACACTAGGAAGTGTGATCGATGCCAGGAGATGGGGCGACCTACTAAATTTGATGAAATGAAACTCTTTCCTTAGGTTGTAGTGACTCCATTTGACAAATAGGGAATCAATTTTGTCAGTCCCATCACTCCTGCATTTGATGACAATTCGTACATACTTGTATGTACTGATTATGTAACCAAGTGGGTAGAGGTTAGAGCCATGAAGCATGCCAGGGATAACAGAGTTACAGAGTTTCTATATGAGGAGATATTCATGCACTATGGTGTACCCCATGAGTTAGTAACTGGCCAAGGAGCTCAATTTACCTCCACATTGATTACAACTCTGATGAATGAGTATAATATTCACCACCAAAAATCAAGCCCCTATCACCCATAGGTGAATGGTCAAGAAGATATCACTAATAGGGAGGTAGAAGCTATCCTCATGAAGATAGTTCAGTTGCGCAAGAAATATTGGAGAAGTCACCTCCAAGAAGTAGTATGGGCCTACCGCACTACATGTAAAACCACAATAGGGTTTACCCCTTTTGAGTTGGTATATGGAAAAATAGATGTGATGTCGATTGAGTTTGAACATAAGACTTTACAAATGACATTGCAGCTAAACGTTGATCTTAATGAGGCACAACGCGATAGGATCCTACAACTTAACCAGTTGGATGAGATAAGGAAGGCCACCCTCCAACACACAGAGTTGGTTCAGACATAGTAGAAAAAGTGGCATGATTCTCACATCCTTTCCAAACAGTTTTCTCCTGGCGACTGGGCTCTTTTGTATGACTCAAGATTCCAAGAAAACCAAGGTAAGCTTACAACACGTTGGCTTGGCCCTGATGAGATCATTCATGTTTATTCTAATGGAGTAGTTCAACTATTCACCATCAACCCTATATGTTTCTTGTTACTGGTGAATGGTCATAGGCTTCGTCTATACCATAAACCACAGACAAAGGCCGATTTCCTGTGACTGTTTGAGATTTCTCCTGCAACCGTTGAACCTCCTGCAGTCGCAAAAATTCCTATAGCTGAAGGACCTCCTGCAACCAAAGGACCTCTTCCTATAGAGGGCATTCCTCTAGCCAACCAGAGTAATTATTTGCTCTGGCCGTCTCTTTCAAAACTTCCTGCATGCAGTCATAATAAAATTTTCATTTCCCACGAAAATCTCTTTTCCATAATTAAAATGTCATTCCATCTGCTTTTTCATCATCTTTTTCTACCATCAACGCATTCACATCACCTCATTATTGCACCAGCTAAAATTTTTACTCTGCATACATCATCAAATCTTTCTGGATTTGGGCATTTAACGGTATGATATTCCAAGGTACGCAATACTATATTGCCTCAAAAAGTTTTTTTACTTCGTTTAATATGATTATGACACATTGTAATTAATAAGAGTGATTCATCCATGATTTTTCCATGCATTTCCATGCAAGTGAGGACACTTGTCACTTTTTTTGTAGGGGGCAGTAAATAGGGTTTTGTGTATAATAAATGAAATATCCCATCAGCTCAAAACTTATGCCATTTCCAAATCAGCTGTCATAATTACCAATCTTAGTCATTACTATTTTTTCTGCCTGAATTGTACTGAGCTTTCATATCAGAAATTATGATTTGACAACTCCTGCATGTAAAATTTTGAAACCAGCCTTGTTGTGTCTTGTCTACCCAGAAACACTAGAAAGTTTTCATTCCAATTCTAGGAACATCAGAGAGATTTTCAGCAAAAACAAAATAGAGAGTATCAGTGGAGTAAGGAGATTTTTGAGTTTTTCAGACATTGTTGGAATTTCAAGCAGCATAATGGGTGGTTCTCCTATATGGCATGAACCATCAAACCACTTGGTATTGTTACAAGACCAGGACAACATTCAGATTTTTAACAGAGTAGGGTTGCTCACCTATTTTGTTCGGTTAAATGGGTATGACGAAGATACGACACTAGAATTTTTGAGAATGTACAATAATGGAGTTGCATATGTTAAGGGGTTGCGAATTGAAGCTTTGGAATCATGGATTGCTAAAGTCTCTAGAATTCCATCTATAGGTGAAGCATTTCCACATGGGCATGAAACATGAACAGCTAGAGTGGAATTTGCATTTCCAACAGACACTCCAATGGATTATAATAAACAAGGAGTAAAGAAGACATCTCTTCCAGGGGAATTTCCTCAGTTGGTCATTCATGTCATAAGGTACATTACCTGTGAGGGCCATTTTTCTTTCTTGCATGTAGTACACTTTAAATTGTTGATCTATTTACGTTACAACCATTTAGTAAATGTTCCAAATTTTCTTTACGCCCTTTTGAATTTAAGTGCTGAAGAGGTATGGAAGGGGCGACAGAACACAGTGACCCACAATGGTTTAATCAAAATTTTGGTGGAAAAATCACTAAGGGATGTCTCTCCCATGTCCTAGGAAAAATTTATTGTGGCACCTTATGTTGAATTGCATGGAGAGGGGCCATGGCCCGAGAATCAAGAAGAACAGGGAAATAACCGTGATGAGGAAGAAGAATTTGTTGAACAAGATGAACCCTTGAGAAATTCTTCTCCTTCAGGAGTTAATGAGGAGAATGTGCCCTCCGGCCATCCAAACCATACCTCAGGGAGTGGAGAAATTGAGGTTCCTACAGTTTCTTGGCATAAAGATAAAAAGGGCAAGGGAAAAGAAAAAATGGTAGAATATATGAGTCGGGATATTCCTATTTCCATTGTTTCTCCTGCAACCACACCTACCAAGAAAAGGAAACTTTCATAGAATAAAACTGCAGCCTCTACTAATACCCCATTGTGCAAAAGTGTTCGTTTGAACATGACACAACCAGATGACAAAAGGTCCCCTATTACAACTGACGATTCTCATGCCTCCTTGGAGGGACCCTTACAAGAACAACCACAAAAAGGAAATCCTATTGCAAAATGCTAGGGTATGATGGAAAAGGATCCTGTAGCCGCTGAGGTGATTCTAGAAGTAGAGTGTGTAATGTGCTAGCTAAATGTGGGCCTCTAATTTAGCCATACACTTCAACATAGTCATTGCTTTTCAATCACATATAGAAATGAATATAGATTAATTCATCCTGCATGTGTGAATGAATCGACCTATATCCTCCTAGTAGGCAGGAGTATGAGCTTGCTCTCAGATCATCACAAGCTTAGTGACTACACCGAAGACCTAAACGAAGGATTTAGAGCTATATGCTGAAAGTAAAATGCTGATTAATCTAAATGATTATGCAATTTTTTGTTCATCCAAAGCTGATTAAGATTCATTTTAGAAGCACCAAATTAAAATATGAGAGATTCAGTTTTAAGCCCAAAACAAAGTGTGCTCTAAGTTAGATTGATTTGCATGCTTTGAAAGTAATAAAAAACAATAAAAGATAAATGATTAATGCTAAGAATGCTAACATAAAAA
>MU228259.1:509306-530046 GCA_018584345.1 Thuja plicata
TCAGAATATCAATTAAATAATTAACATAAGGTTTATTTGCCAATGTATTATGATTTTAGGAATTAATTAATTAATCAAGTATGATGATTGATTAGGACCTAGGGTTTAGGTCAGATCAGTTTGAATTCGATGAATTGCTTGTTTGATTTAGGACTTAGGATAATCAAGATTAGGGTTTCTTGATTAATTATTGAGATTGGGGGTCTAGGGTTTAGGTGACCATTTTTAGGTGATTACATTTGGCCCTCTTTGAATTGATGTGCAATCAACACATTGATTCAAAGACTTATTAGTGAGAAGACCCAGAATAGTTTGATTTGAAGCAATGAAACCATTATTTTGAAGAAGAAGACCAAGTTCGAGCTTGATTGGACGAAGATCAATCAAAAGATATAAACAAAATGATCAGTTTGATTTGAAGCAATGAAACTGAACATCTGTCAAGAACTCTTAAACCTTTTTGATTGGTTTTGAATGAATAACCAGTTTGATTTGAAGCGATGAAACTAATTACCATTAAGAGATTTGATTAGAAAGAAAATTGACTTGATTTGAAGCGATGAAGCCAATTTGATCAATGTATCTGGTTTCAATAATGATTTCCCCGTATAAGACCGATCTTGTCTGGTTTTGAGTGTATTCACCACTGTATAAGACCATTGATTAGGTTTCCTTTGATTTAAGATGATCTCAACTTGATTTGTTGCGATGAAGCTGAGATGGCCCAAGCGATGGGGTTTTGATTGAGGATGTAATCACTAGAATGTTGATGTCCTGATCCTACCCCCTCGGGAGCAAAATAGAAATATGGCTAGGTGCCCCAGTGATGAGAAGCAATTCAATTTATTAGACAATTTAGGAAGAAACTGATCTGTTTAGAAAGAGGTCCCACGTGGTGAGGAAACAATCTGTACTTGATGAGAGGTCTCGTTGACCAAGATTGACCAAAAGTAAGATACATGGATTGATGAGAAGAAAAGTATGAGATATTTCCAATGGTTGTGCGAGTGGTCAAATTTAGATTTTGATTTTGATCCTGAAAATAGATTTAGGAAAGTTGATTTAGCAAGGGATGGCATGTTCACATACAAATGACCACTTGACGATGAGAAGATTGATCAATTAGAATCTCAGATCCTTCACATTGGAGAGAGATAAAGTTATTATGTTGATTTCATCACTATGTAGATGTAGGTGTAGATGGAAGACTAACATGAATGCAACCTAAGGTGTAGTCACTGAGCTTTAGCATTGAAATTTTTCATCATTGAGCATTTTTGGAACATCGAAGTCAATACAATCCTTACTGGTGCCACAGCGACCATAAGAATCTGAATATAACTTTCATCAGATAAGATATGGGAAACTAACGTAAGCATCGAGGCACAAAAGCTGAGATGACCTAAACATTGTTTCCAGTTTTGATAGTGCAAGAGTACACCAGTATCGAGGCATTCAAAGCCAAGATAACCATGAGTGTGATCTTGCGTAAACAAACAGATAAATAACAAACAAGGAGATAGTACCGACCTCACCTTGGTGTACAATTAAAGAGGATTGAGGGATGTGAGGCTTTTTCGCCTTAATGCAGGAGCTCTTACCACATACACCCAGTTTATTTGACATTGCTGGATCATCAGGACCACACCAACAAGAAGTAGACAAAGAAAAGATTAGCAAAATTAATGAAAATAGATAGCATACAAATAGAAGTTCAGCATACTTCAACCATGTTCAAAGTTTTTGAATGTGTATATGAATGAGGTGTTAAGAAACACCATTGTGCTTATGAGTGCTTTGTGTTTGATTGCTATCAATCTGTTGTTTATGTTTGCAATATCCAATGTGTGTTAAGAAACATAGATGTGTCCAAAGATAGTGTTAAGAAACACTGTTGATTGTGGTGTTGAGAAACACCTGTTTGCGTCAGTAGCGAGTTGTCCTTCATAAATGACAAGATTACTGACTTTGGTGTAAACCAAAGATGTGATCAAATTTGTGGACCCATGCCCCTAGTAGCAAACGACAATAACTGACTTGAATCATACTGTGAGGAAAAATCCAATTTGATTTCCCTTAGGTTATGACTCTGGATCGGTTTCAAGCCAGGAGGGTTCTTAGAAGAACCAGAGTGTCATGAAAGTGACTGAAAGATATGTACAAATTGAAGCAAAGGATTGCCAAGACTAAGAATTGATAGATGGAGCATTGAGTACAAGAGGTGCCTATTTACTAGGTTTTCACCTACTTGGCAGAGATTCTATTTTTTCTACCATGGCGCCTGTTTACCAAGTTTTAACCAAGGCACTTTTTCTTCTTTTTCAATTTTTTTGTATTTTTCCATTTTTTGATTTTTTTTTATTGATACATCAAGGTGCCTATTGTTAGGTTTTCACCAAGATGATCATTTTTTCAGGAATTTTTCCAATTTTTAGATTTTTTTCAGAGATTACCCGATCTCAAGCAAGATCACATTGGTTTGCCCCCAATGTCTAGCAAGGTAGATAACATTACATATGGATTGGAAAGCTGATGGATGAGATGAATAGACAATGATGGATGAAGAGGGTTAAAGTAACCCTCAAAGACAATCTCTTCAAGATTACCCAAGCTAGGGAAAAAGAATATTACAACAATGTAAGCTCATGGAGCAGTGCTGGATAGCATATAGGACAATGACCTGATGTCATGAAAAGCATGGAGTCCAAAATAATGGACATGTCAATAGACTTTTGAGAAATAGTTTTTCATTTTTTATCAAGACCAAGGGGTCAATTATCTATAGGATATAGCCATGATAGCACAATCGGGATAAGGGTTGATGAAGGCTAAGTGAATGTTTTCAGATTAGTACAAAGGATGTTTATCAATAGGCTCAACCTTGTCAAGATCAGTAGAAGGAACATGGATGCTCACGAGCTAGATAGATGTGATGGATAAGATGATATGGAAGGAACTGCCCCCCTGGTGAAGAGTGCAAGTAGGAGGAATTATGCATGATGCTTGTTTGCCAAGTTTTCATCATGGTACTTATCCAAGGCACCACAAGAAGTGATTTTCACCATAGGATGGATTGATTTATCTTTACTTTTGCTACCAAGGTGCCTGTTTACTAGGTTTTCATGAAGGCACTTTTTTTTTTGTACTTTTGATTTTATGGAGGAACTTTAGCTTCTTGCTCTTTACATAGTGCTCCTCTGAAAGATAAGCTATGATAGGCCAAGGCTGCTGAAAGTATGCTCAAAGATGTTGATGGATTGGATAAGAGGAATGGAAGGATATGAGATGGATGGGTAGGAGGTAGGTGCAGGATACTAGATAGGGTATGGTGCTAAGATCGACATAGACACAACCCTTGAAGGGTAGTGGATGGATGAAGGAAAAGTGGATGGAATAGCTTGAGACTTTGATGGATGAGTGTAAATGGATCTTGGTATACAAGGACCCAAGATGGATGAAGTATTCAAGGTAATGGATTTTGGGATAGGAGGACCCAAAATAAAGTTTGAAGATGGGAGATGTTTAGATGAAGATAAAGTGGAAGTTTTTGGAAGCCTGGATGCCAACTCTGACCTTTCCTTTTTGTTCAATCCTTTTAAGAGAGACTTGGGAATCCACATAGCTTTTGTTTTTCTTTTTAAGTCCAAGTCCTTTAGATGAGACTTGGGAATCCACATAGATTTTGATTTTACTTTGCTTTTGGATGATGTAGAATGCAATTCGTCCATGATGGATTTAGGAACCCATATTTTCTTTGATATTATTCTTTGCTTGGACTTAGAATGCAATTCTTCCATGATGGATTTAGGAACCCATATTTGCTTTGATTTTATTCTTTTCTCAGTGGACCTTTGTGGTCTCTTTGTAGTCATATGTTGATTAGATGGGACATAGTGATCTTCATATGTAAGTGGATTCTTCAATTTCTGATTTCTTCATTGTACATCCAAATTGCTTCCAATAGACTTGGGAATTGTGGATGGATAGGGCTGATATGACTGGTTCATATGGATTGGAGTTATCTGGCAATGTGTGCAGCTTGTTTGCCAGTAGAGTTTTAAGTGTAGATTCATAGGACTCACCTAAGGAGTCAAAGTCTCATTTACGTTTAATCCATGGTTTTTCTTTCAACAAACCGCTGGGCCCTTTAAAATATGATGATTTAGTGGTATTTTCAGTAGTTTTTAGGGCCTTGGAACCACTTGTCAAATTGAAGACTGCTAGTTTTAACTGGGGAGCAGAGTAATCGACTACTTCGTCATTTACCACATGCTTGTTTTTGTTCCAATATTTAGATTTGTCTTTGGAATTGGAACCAAACTTGTTTTCTTTGTAGAGGGTAATGTCACCCTTTTTAACAAGCACATCTTCTATTTTCATCACGTTTTCCACCATTTTTATCGAAAGAGGGTGGACATTGCATCTGAAGAGGGTAGTTTAGTTCTGGAATCAAAACACTAGCGAAAATATCCATCTTTTTAGATTCAGGAACGATGCGTGGATATCTAGAAAACATCTTTCTCCATTGTTGAAGAAAGGTAAGAAAGGGTTCTCCTATGTTTTTCTTCATGTTACATAAATCAATCATCATCACAGGATGTTGGATATTGTAAGAGTATTGTTGCAAGAAAATATTTATCAGCTCATCAAAAGTTTTTATACCAGTGGGTAACTTTGAGAACCACTCCATAGCTTGGCCACTTAAACTCTGAGGAAAGAGAAGCATAAGGTATGTCTCGTCATGCATAAATTCTATACAAAGAGAAAAAAATTCTTGGATGTGATCTTGTGGATCAGAGTGACCATTTTACTTATCAAACCATGGAATTTCAACCCTATGCGAGAATGGAGGAAAGTACAAATCTCTATCAAAAGGAATATGACAGATTATGTTTAAAGAAAACCTTGTGTTGGGCGTTTCTTTTTCCTTTTGGAGTTTTTGTAATTCCATTTTCATAGCTTGCATTTGTTTAGTTATGAGTGTCATGGGAGTTTCTTCTTCCCTAGCAATGATATCCTCAGCTTTGAAGCGAGGTGGGAGTTGAGCGCCTTGCTCTACTAGGTTGAGGAAGTATTGTTCCTTATCTCGATTTAGGATTGTTTTTATGAGTTTTACAAACCTCTTATCCTAGAGACATTCATCAATCTCTTCCTCACCAACATTTTTAGAGTGAGCTGCATGACCAAGGCTCTTCTCTGTAGAATTCATCTTTATATCAATAGGAGCATGAGTAGCTTTGATAGGAGCAATTTTGATAGTTGCAGTTGAAGCTTGAGTGGATTCATTTTTCTGTAAGGGATTTGGAGGAATGATGTTTTCTTGAGGTGGATATGGAGGAGCATGACAAGGAGATGATGGGATGCTATGATCTTGACAAGGATCTTTAGATGGTGTACAAAGAGTACCTTTGTCTTGATTTTCAATAGGCCTAGTAGAGATACCAGAAAGGATATCTTGATCTTTCTTGGGAGATGGATAAGATATAGGAGATGTAAGAGTTTCTTCTAGGAAGAAATGGAAGGGGATGATGAAATCATCACGGGACTCTTGAGATGTGTGACTTTGGTCAACTGTTGGGTAAGGATGAATGGTGTCTTGATCTTGATCATTAATGATATTTATTTCTTCACACTTTGGATTTCCCTCTTGACATGGAGCCACTTCTAAGGATGAAGTAGGAGTTTTAATCTGTATGAAGGAATCTTGACACGCTGATGGACAATCATTTGGAGTAGGCATGATAAGCATTGAAGCACATTGATGCTTTGGGTCTATGATCTTTGAAGCTTGAGAAGGACTTGTAGACATATGCAGATTAGCTTGGATCTCTTTTAGAGGTAGTCCTTGAGGGAAGACATAGTCATCATTAAGCTTAGTTCTTGATAGAGATGGTGAAGCTTTAGGAGATGGGGGAATGGAGGAAGAATTAGATGTGATATCTGAACCATTGCTAGACATGGATTCTTGATATTGACCATGCTCAAGATTAGATGAATCATTAGGATTTTCAACTTCAGTTATGCCATCATCTATGAGATCTTGGATTTTATGTTTCAACTCCATGCAAGATGAAGTTTTATGCTCATTGTGTTGATGATATGCACAATAGTTACTCAAGACTCTTCATCCACATGATGTGGCTCGAGGTAATGTGATGAGATCATTATCAAGAAGTTCTTCTAATGCAGATTCATAAGATTTCCCCAAAGGAGTGAAGTCTCTCGTGTATTTAACCCAAGGTTTTTCTTTCATGATGTTACTAATCCCGTTGGAGGAAGACTTCATGGTGTTTTCAACAGCTTTTAGGGCTTTGGAGCCACTCTCTTGATAATGATCAAATAGAAAAGGATAGATTGAGCTTGATGAGGATTTGTTGGATTGTGTATCCTTTTCCCCCTTTAATTCTTGGATTTGAGATTGCATAGTTTGAAGTTGTTTTGATAAAGCTTCCATAAGAATCTCTTCTTGCGCATTGTAAGGACCATAAGGTTTATCCCATTTTATTTTAGACATTGTAAGATTGGGTTGATGCACTTGCATAGAAGATTGAAGAGGAGGTATGATGAATAAGTTGATTGACTGACAAGTGCTAAAGTGATATCTAAACTGTTAATTAAGTCCAAGACCAAAGGACAGAGGAGATAAAGTCCAACTAAGAGAGAGAAGCAATGACTCTAATCTTGAGTCAAGGTTAATGAACCTGATCTCACAACTCAGGATAAGGAGAACACAGAAAAATATGATAAGATAACAAGTCACTTGGACTAGCACAACAAAATTAGATTTTGAGACAACAACGAGTCAAACTGTCAACACATTGCAGTCAAAGATAGACTAGTATTAATGTTGATGAGAAGACAAATTTGGTGAAAATTCAGATAGAACCTTCACAACAAAAGAGAAATTTGGATAGCAAGTTGGTAGATTTCAGATTTTGATATCAGATGCAGAAACTTAGAAAAGACTTGACAGATAACACCTAGAAGTGCAGATTTTGAATCTGAATGATCGGTTTGATGTTTGTATTGAATGTTTTGGTGTCTATTTGTTTTGATGCTTCACCCATGAAAGACACATCAAGGAGAATGTTTGTTGTAAAAATAATAGAGACACCACAATCCTAGGATAGCTAGGGAAATATCTTTTGAATTCCCACTTGAATAGAAGTTTAGCTATGCCTACTCATAATGAACAACTTAGAAGCTTGGAGGCAAGTGTTCCTCCTTACATGTGCACTCACTTTTCAGGCACACCAAGCTTTGAATCCCAAGGGTTATCACTTCCCAAGGGACCGTTGTCTCTACTAAGAGCCGTGAAAGTGTGGGACATCTTAGTCAGTCTCTGACCTTCCACGCCAACAGATCGAGGGATTTTGGATACTAGAACAAAGTTTGTGGTAAGGACATCCATTCAGGTGGTTGTGATCAAGTCATATTCCCAATTAAGGGGGCTCTCCCAATCCTTTCAAAGCAAGGTTTTCACCTTAACAATGTAGGGAATTTAACACACCACTAGGGTACTAGAGGAGATTTTGGTTGCCACAATGAATTCACACTTGTCCATTGTGAGACTAATCACAATGACATTTTTTATATACCGGTTCGGAAGGGCTTGTCTTTAGCATGTTACCGGTTGGGCAATCCATTCTCACTGGCTCTATTAAAGCACTCGGGAGGTAGCCACGCTAAAATAATTATATGAGTTTCTCTTACACCCATGATCCACGAAGGCAAGGGGAGAGGATACGTTTATATAATTCTTAGGATTACAATCTAAAAGACACTTCAAATACATAAGAAAATGACAATAATGTTTCTGGATTTTTGATCATCCCAAAAGGGCAAGAGCATAGTTTCCTGACATTATTGTCATCCCTAAAACATTAGATAGAAGTTCATTTTAAAAATTCTTGCATGTGCGTTCCTATTTTAATAAAACAAAAACAATATACAAGCACAATGTTTAGCGTTCTATTAATCAAGGCAACCTGCAAGATAATTTGTTAGTAGTTTGTGTTTTTAGTCTTCTTTTTCAACATCCTGCATCAAACATATTAGTAGTTTTCTCAATTTGTCTTCATCCCATGATTGCCAAAGTGCTGCACAGATAATCAGTAACACAGAAAACATGCATACAAAGGAAAAACATACAAAGCAATTGAAATTATAAAAAGTGCACCTTGATTTTTTTTTATGCTTTTTACCTAGTCATAAAGATGCAATTTTTAAATATATCTCTAGACCAGAAAAATAGAAATGGAAAGAAGTAACCCCTCTTAAAAATCAATGAGATTTCCAAAAAAGTAAGAATTTTCAAAAAAATTCCTTAATTTGTGCCCTAGGGACCCTATTTTTATAAATAGATCAGATTTCAAAGATATATTTATTTCAGTCATTTTTTGTCATGAAAATAAAAAAATCAGAGAATAGACCCCATTTGGAATTGGAAGAGCTTTCCAAAAATGTAGATTTTCTAAATAAATTCCCTGATTTACGCTCAAAATTAATTTTTTATGAAAAATCATTAAAAAATTATAAATCACACAAAATTAATTAGAAAAATCTAATTTTTAGAATGTAGGCTCCTGATACCATCCCCAACCTGCAATAAAAAATTCATAATGATATTCCTAGCCATTTAGGAGATATGATCAAATCATTGAAAACCTTCACGCAACATTAAAACAACAAACAAAATTGAATGCGAAAGTTATTAATGAGGCCAGAAATTGAATATTCTGCCCCACAGTGGGTGCCAGAAATGTGCTAGCTAAATGTGGGCCTCTAATTTAGCCATACACTTCAACATGGTCATTGCTCTTCAATCACATACATAAATGAATATAGATTAATTCATCTCGCATGTGTGAATGAATCGATCTGTTGCCTCCTAGTAGGCAGGAGTATGAGCTTGCTCTTAGATCATCGAAAGCTTAGTGACTACACCAAAGACCTAAACAAAGGATTTAGAGCTATATGCTGAAAGTAAAATGCTGATTAATCTAAATGATTATGCAATATTTTGTTCATCCAAAGCTGATTAAGATTCATTTTAGAAGCACCAAATTGAAATATGAGAGATTCATTTTAAGCCCAAAACAAAGTGTGCTCTAAGTTAGATTGATTTGCATGCTTTGACAGTAATAAACAACAATAAAAGATAAATGATTAATGCTAAGAATGCTAACATAAAAATGCACTATGATAACTTTAATTAAAAATTAGGATCCTTTGTGAAGGAAAAGAGTTTCTCTTTTATAGAAATCTCCCTCGAATCGACGGTCGAGATCGAACAAAAAGAGTGGCTCAAATTTGATTAAAGAAGCACAATCCATGTGCAAGTGATTCGATTGGTCGAGAGAGTCAGTTGACTGAACTGACTGATCAGTTATTTTGGAAACTTCCAAAATCAGTTCACAGTTAACTAAAATGTTTCCAAAATGATAAATAGATGAGAATCAATTAACTGAGTGGAACTTGATTGTTTCCATTTTGATAATCAGTCAACTGAATTTGATGATGTCATATGCATTTTTAATAAATTAATTGATTTTGAATGCACGTTTATGTTTTTATAATTAATTTAATTCCTTTTTGATTTAATTGACAATTTTGTAATTTTATTTAATTAATGTCAGAATATCAATTAAATAATTAACATAAGGTTTATTTGCCAATGTATTATGATTTTAGGAATTAATTAATTAATCAAGTACGATGACTGATTAGGACCTAGGGTTTAGGTTAGATCAGTTTGAATTCGATGAATTGCCTATTTGATTTAGGACTTAGGATAATCAAGATTAGGGTTTCTTGATTAATTGTGGAGATTGGGGGTCTAGGGTTTAGGTGACCATTTTTAGGTGATTACATGTAATACCAGAAGTAGCAGAGCCTAAAGGTGAGAAAAGAGAATCTTCTTCTCTACAAGAAGGTAGTCATGGGGAAAGGCCTCTTGTTCCAGAAAAATGTGCTAGTTTTTCCAAAGAAAGAGGAAGACCCACAAGCAGTCAGGGCGGTGAGAGGAACCTCCTACAAAAATATGATGAACATGCATGAAATAAAAAAAATAAAGAGCAAGAGTAAAACTCAGAGTGAATCTATTGATCGCGGGCACTTTGAGGGGGTAACCTCCTTTGAGAAAGATTAATACAATAAATTCATCGATACCATCAAAGGGCTCAATACACACTTATATACTAAGTACAATCTAGAAAAGTATTACTACCTATGCACGTGGGATAATAAAATATACTCACGGGATGACTTACAAAGCATATGCGTCCAACAACACTACACTAAAAAAATAAACAGAAGGAACACACAGGTTCCTAACATCCCCTCTCTCTTAGAAAAAAGATTTGTCCTCAAAGCTTAAGGTGTGGAAATTGTTGTTGAATCTGAAGAAGGGGTTCCCATGTAGCATCCTCTGGTTGCATTCCATGCCACTAAATCAGGACCTTAGAGATGGGGCGAGAGAAAAATTGATGAGTGCGCTGGTCAAGGATTGCCTCAGGTTCCAAGATAATGGATCCTTCCTTATCCATTTCAGGTAGAGCAGTTTGTGCTCTGACGTTGGTGCCAAGAACTTGCTTGAGACAAGAAATGTGAAACACTGAATGAATGTGGGAAGAAGGAGGAAGTTCCAGTTTATAAGCAACTGAACCAATCTTTTGTAGAACCTTATATGGCCCATAAAATTTTGGGGCTAACTTATGACACCCTTTAAGCTCCAGGAAGGATTTCTTGTATGGCTATAGATGAAGAAAAACCATATCCCCAACTTGAAATGATCGCTTAGAACGGTGTTGATCTTCCTGCTGTTTCATTCGATTTCGGGCCATGTGAAGATTATCTTGTAAGGTGTGAATAATTTGATCCCTGGTGCAGAGAAATGTGTCAAATTCCTAGACTGGTGAGCTATTTGGAGTGTAGGGGAGGAGCACTGGAGGTGCTTGCCATAGACTGCTTCACATGGAGTCATTTTAGATGTAGTTTGGTAAGAGGTATTGTACCACCATTCAGCAAGAGGAAGCCACTTGACCCACTGATGTTGTTGTTCGGAAATGAAGCAACAAAGATAAGTTTCCAAGCATTTGTTGCAAATTTTGTTCTGACCATTGGTTTGTGGGTGATAAACCGGACTCATCTTTAGTTTGGTGCTAGTTTTCTGAAATAATTCTGTCCAAAAATGACTAGTAAAAGTTGCATCGCGATCTGAGACAATGGAAGAAGGGAGGCCATGAAGACGGAAGATCTGGTCCATGAAGATTTGTGCAATTGAGGAGGTAGTATAGGGGTGGCCGAGGGAATAAAAATGACTATATTTGGAGACATGATCAACCACAACCAAGATCACTTTCCACCTGATTTAGGATGCCCTTCAATGAAATCCATAGAAATATCAGTCCAAATCCATGTAGGGATGGGCAAGGGTTCCAACAATCTAGGAAGGAGGGTCGTTTCACCCTTGTGGTGTTGGTAGGTATCACATTCAGCCACCATTTATTGAATCATCTATTTCATTCCTTTCCAAAAGAAGTTTTTCCTTGCCCGCTCATAAGTTTTGAGGAACCTAGAGTGCCCTGCCGAAGGAGATGCATGCAATTCATAAAAGATAGACTGTTGCAGATCTAGATTCTGAGGAAGCACTAGATGACCCTTATATAAAAGAGAAGCACCATCCCAAGAGTAATATGGTATATTAGAAGGATTATTGGCCAACTGGTGAATGATTTGAGATAAAGAAGAGTCACTGACATAGCTCTACTGAACAGATTCTAACCAATTGGGAATTGACATAAAAATAGCTGAAAGGGAAGCTTGATCATCAAATGTGTGAGAAAGAGCATCTGCCATATTTTTGTACTTACCCTTCTTGTAGGTGATCTCATAATCATACCCCATGAGTTTTCTGACCCATTTCTATTGTGCAGGGGAGGATACTCGTTGTTCTAGGAAGTACTTCAGACTTTGGTGATCGGTCTTGATGCAAAAAAGACTCCCTAGGAGGTATGGCCGCCACTTCTGTACAACATTCAAAATAGCCATCATTTATTTTTCATATGTAGATAGGGCTAAATTCTTACCAGAAAGTGATTTTCTAGTGAATGCAATATGATGGTCATCTTGAAGGAGAACAACACCCAGTCCATTACCACAAGCGTCACTCTCAATAGTGAAGGGCTTGGAAAAATCTGGCATAGCGAGAATATGTGTACTGCACATAGCTTGTTTCAATTGTTCAAATGCATTCTCAACAACATGGGTCCAAGTAAAAGCATCCTTTTTTAACATAGATATCAATGGTGCTACAATCTTCTCGTAATTCTTGACAAACTTACGGTAATAGCCAGTCAGCCCCAAAAAACCCTGAAAGCTCTTGAGAGTTTGAGGATGCAGCCAATTTTTATGGCATATATTTTTGTAGGATCCACCTGAACCCCTTGGTGTGAAACAAAATGCATGATATACTCCAATTCCTCTTGGCCAAACACACATTTAGATTGTTTTTCATAGAGTTGATGATCTAAGAGAAGTTGCATTACGAGCTCCAGATGATGGAGATGCTCAGCCCAAGTTTTTCTATAGATGAGGATATCATCGAAGAAGACCAGAATGAATTTATGGAGGTATGGCTGAAATATTTTATTCATCACTGCCTGAAATGTTGAAGGAGAATTAGTGAGGCCAAAGGGCATGACTAAAAATTCATAGTGACCATCATGTGTGCGGAAGGCTATTTTAGGGATATCCTCCTCATTAACCCTAATTTGATGATACCTAGAATGAAGATCCAACTTGGAGAAAAAATGAGTTCCATGAAGCTCATCAAGAAGTTCATCAACAACCGGAATGGGAAAATTATCCTTTATGGTGAGATGATTAAGTGCTCGGAAATCAATGCAGAGTCCCCAGGACCCATCTTTTTTGTGGACAAGCACAACTGGAGAAGAAAAGGAATTGGTACTAGGGTGAATAATACCTTGCTTTAGTAAGCCATGAACGAGCATCTCAATTTTGGTCTTCTGATGAAATGGGTAGCAGTAGGGCCTGATGTTGGATAGAATGCTCCCAAGAAGGAGCTGAATATAGTGGTCCTCTAGGCGAGAAGGGGGCAATCTGACAGGTTGAGAAAATACACTTGAATACTTATCCAAAATTTGTTGTATATCTGTAGGAGTACTAGAGACCACTGATGGCTACATCTGAATAGAGTGGAGCTGAGAGATGACACCATGTGAATTCTTCTTAAGAATATTTTACATATGATGTGAATTGATGATGCTGAGAGACCCCGACTATAAGCCTTTCAAAGTGTGTTGTTTCCCATTGGCTGAAAACTGCATCCAAAGTTCAGCAAAATCCTATAGAATGGGGCTAAAAGTGCATAACCATTAGGTGCCCAAAACCACATCACATCCACCTAAGGGCAAGGAAAACATGTCAGAGCGTAGGTTATAATCCCCAATAGAGAGATGCACATTGCGACATTTCCCTTTGCAAGGTAAAGTGCCCCCATTGGAAATCATGACTTTAAAGCTAGAGCAGGGATGGACAAAGCAATCAACCTGTTTGGCTATTCGAGGGTCAATGAAGTTACAAGTGATACCATAATCAATGAGTATAGTAAGAGGGATGTTCTTGAAGAAACCCTAGACCTACATGGTTTTTGGGGTAGTGACTCCTGCCAAAGCATGGATAGATATCTCTGGTTGGGCTTCTAGTGAAGGAGGTTCAGCAAGCGGCCGTTGAGGCTCAACCTCATCATCTACTATTTCGTGAGCATCTACATACTCTTCCAGTTCAGGTAGAGAATCCACATCCAAGAGATAGAGATTTTTATGAACACATCTATGGCCCCAGGACCATTTCTCATCACAATTATAACAAAGCCCTTTTTCTCGATGGGCTCGCATCTCTGTTTCAGACAAGTGCTTGATAGGAGTAGTTCTGGGAGCTGGCGTGACTTGAGGGTGTGGAGAACCCGTACTTTGGAATGGAAAAAAATTTGATCTAGAAAATTATAGAGCACTAATCTTGTCCTCTGATAACCTAGCCAACCCAAGGGATTCCATTATTGTAGTGGGTCAGAACATTTTACTTCAGATCAAAGTGCATCCTTCAGACCACTAACAAAACAACTATGGAAAAATTCATCAGACAATCCCTTTATGTGATTAGCTAATTTCTCAAACTCTGTCTGGTATTCTCTTACTATGCCTGTTTTGCAAATTTTAGTGTGTGCTCCTATGAAGTCATCAAAAGCACTAGGGCCAAAGTGCTACAAAAGGAGGGTGCACAATTTTGTCCATGTTGGGTCTTCATTAGCCTTGATGTACCAACAAAACCATTGAAGAGCTTCATGTTCCAAATGAAAAGATGCAAGTAGGACTTTGTTGATATCCAGAGTATTATGCAAGCTGAAATATTTATTTGCTTAGTAAATCCATCCAGTCAGATCAGCACCATCGAAGTGAGGAAAATCAAGCTTTAGTATGCGAAAATTGCCAGAAGAGAACCCAGCGTCTCTAGAATGGTTTCAGTTCATGGCTAAATGCTGAAGAGTGAGACCAAGAAATTTGTCATCCAGATCTTGAATTTTGATCTTGAGGGATGCAAGTTCCTCCTCCATGATTTTTTATCCTGTACAGGTGACAACCATATAGCAGGATTTTTTCTTTTTTTTTGAAATGGGTAGAACAATAGAAACAAAAAAAATTTCAATTAGGGCAAACTTGGACTTGGGCAAAATACAAATGGTTAATGGGGATTTGACGAGTGGTTGGACACTTCCTGATGAAAGGGGTAAAATAAAAATGAGGGTTTCAAGGCTAGGGAGGCAGAATGGGACAAGTGGTCCAAGAGGGACAAAGGAGCATAATTAGGAAATGAACCTTTTGGCCAGATTTGGTGGCGATTGGCTGAGAAGTAAAAAAGTTAGGGAAAAACCTAAAATTAGATAAATGAGGGATTTAGGGCTTTGATATGTGGAATTTGGGGTAGGTTCTTCAAGGAAGGAAGTATGTGAAATGGTATTCTGGGGGTTCTGGGGAACTTTGAGAGGAAACAGGAAGAAAGCAAGGAAGCTATGGCTAAAAAATGATTTTTTTTTTTTTTTGAAACAAATGACTCAGAGAAAATCACTCAGATACTAACAACTAAAATGAAGTACTGCAATAACAAGAAATGTTATAATTTGAAATGAACCTAGATGCAAAAAATGAACCTGAAGGCCACGACATAAATTTTTCTTTTTGACAGAATTTCCACCCAGCGAGCCCAAGAAAGTGCTCTGATACCAGATGAGAGGAACCTCCTGTAGCAATATGATGAACATGCATGAAATAACATAAATATAGAGAAAATGTAAAACTCAGAGTGAATGTATTGATCATGGGCCACTTTGAGGGGGTAACCTCCTTTGAGAAAGCTTAATATAATAAATTCATCGGTACCATCAAAGGGCTCAATACACACTTATATACTAAGTACAATCTACAAAAGTATTACTACCTATGCATGTGGGATAATAAAATATACTCACGGGATGACTTACAAAGAATATGAATCCAACAACACTACACTAACAAAATAAATAGAAGGAACACACAGGTTCCTAACAGGCAGTCCCACATCAACAAACTGAGGAGGTAACTATTCACTCTCTTGGTTGACTATTTCAATGCAATGTAATATCAGAAATCGATGTGGGAATTGGAAAAGACAAAATTAAGAAGGGAGATTGAAAGAAAACAAAAAGAAATTGAATTCCTACAAAATAAGATAAATAAAATTGTAGATATTATTCCAGAATTGATAGAATGCAGACCACCCCCACCGGTTTATGCCCTATGCCTCAAGGAGCAGTTTTTCCTGTTTAAATTAATGAGAGTCCTCTGGGATGTTAAGTCAGGCATAGAAACCCCACATGAATTTGTGGCTTCATACAACACATCACCTGATTATGTTCAGAATCTACTATGTGAATTATACATGCACAATTATGCTATTCCTTTTAATACTGATTGGAATCCCCTTCTTTTTATTCGTGATATATATTTGTCTACCCTTGTTTCCTAGATTTAGGATGAAATAAATTATGGTGAGAAATTACATAAGTACAAAATCTTGGAAAAGTCCATTTCATTTCCCCTTCATCTTGAAATTCAGTCACCACGATGACTTTACTATGACTAGATGCAAATTGTTTATGGATTCCATGATTCTGCACCGAGGAAATAGATTATGGAAAGCTGTGAGGAAGTTTTATTAGCATTTGAAAAATTTTCATCATCATACGAGGAAAGGGTAGCTGAAGGGTTAAAGCAGAGATGGGAAAGACTCACCCTACCACTTAAGAAGGTAGAACCACATAGTCTGATTAACTTGCGGGCTACAATGCAGTGTGTTAGTAGGTATATATGCCAGGGAAGACAACCACAGCCCAAGCGATGGTTTCCACTCACCTTCCAGCCTCCCCTTCTTTTATGGCCATTGTACAACTATGTGGATGATGAAATAGATGAACAGAAGGAACTGAGCAGATGGGTAAAAGTGAAGTGCACAAATGGGTTCTACTGGTGAGTGGGAACTTCCATGATTGGAGAAACATAGGAAGGAGACCTCTGGGTTCTTTCCAAGATTTGGAATGTCTAAGTTCCTGAGTACCAACACTTGTCTTTGTAGGGGGCAGAATGATAGGCCATTTTAATGGCATCTTTTAGATACCTTAGAAGAACTTTTGCTAGGTCCTTTCTTATGTTTTATTTTATTATTCCAAGACTTTATGCTCTAAAACTGTTATTATGTGGTAGTCAACCACTAAAACTATGCCATGGATATATGCTACTTAATGTGCTTTATTGGGATGAATATGCTTTGTTTATTGATATGAAATTATGATAATGTTTTATGAATGAATTAACTATTTGAGCACTAGATAATTTATGTACTTTGAATAATTTCCATGAATGTTTTTATCCTAATGGTGTTAATGCAGTGTATTGAAGTAGCAACTGTCATCTTGTTCAGATGAGCATGTCTATGTGCTGGATGCTTGACTCAGTCCTGTAGCAGATGCACATGGATGAAACATCGATGTAGCAGCGGTGGAAGGTTTTTGGTTAATCCTGGTGGAGACGGTTGAGCGAAGACTTGGCGAGTGCAATAATTTCCTTGATGAAATATAGGAGAGAGTGGGAAGTTAGATCTTTTGTGTACGTAGTTCTTTCCTCTCTTCTGGACTGATTCTATTTCCTATTTTCTAGTTTTCCTTTCTGTTAGCTGGTTGTAAAAAAAGCTCTGCCTTTTCTTAGGGCATGTGGAGTTTAGTAGTTAGATGTTTTTCCCTTTAAATGAAGCCCCGCTCCTACGTGAGAAGAAGGGCAGTAGAATTATTATTATAGTTGCAATATAGTTGAATTCTGTTATTGAGAATTTATGTACTCTATTATTCAATTTAATGAGAAAATGAAGTTTTGAGTTTAATTATGTGTATTTGAGTGTTCTGGGTTCTCACCCAATGGGGTCAACTTGGTGAGGAATCTATAGTTAGATTCATTCTAGTTAACTCACTTTCCTGCATTTCTATTATTTCAATTCCTATGCTGAACAACTCCTGTAGCCAAAGCCACAGGATAGCTACCGCTTCCTGTGGCTGAGCGACAGAGCAACTAAGGCATTATAGTTGTTTGTGTGCACTCTTCCATTCTAATAGCAACATTCATTTCTATCATTTACTTTCAAGCATCTACTTTCACATCAATAGTTTAGCTTTCCTTTGAGTATTCATTTAATGCAGCAATAGTATAGTTTCCTTTCGAAAGCATTTATTTCCTGTTGCCATAGAGTAGTTCCTTTCCAACATTTATTTCATATAGCAATTATAGAATGATTGGTTGAGAAAGTGCTTGGTGCATATATTTTTCTAGCTTGTTTCAAGTAACACGTCCTTGGGTTTGACATATTAATTGAGTTCATTATAAAGTGGATGAAGTGCTTAGTTGGATGTCCAATCCCTGAGTTAAAGGATTATGCCTAGTTTCTGAGCCTTTATAACAAGCGATCACTCACTTCCCAGGTACCCTACCTAAAGAAGGTTTAATCCATCCTCAGGACTTACAGTCCAAAATAAAAATGTATATTAGAAATATACAATCCAGTGAGTTGTCTGATAGAGATTGTCTTTGCTTGATTAGTTCTAATGAAGTCTCATAATCACATCCTTTGATCTACATCCAACAAAATTTGCATAAAAATCTTACAACATCCACACTTTGATGTTACCTCTACTCTACAATAAAAGAAAACAACTTTCTTTTATATAGATTTACAATAAGAAAATAGATTGGCCAATTAAGACTTCCCCAATGCATAAATAATTACTTAACACCTTGATAAGATACACACGGTACCTATGACAAGTAAACATCAATTACAATTCATCAAATATAATCCAAGATACTTAATCTAAGCTCGCACTCCATAATACACACTACATCTATGAAGTCAACCCCAAATAGGTCTCCTTTAGAACACACGCCATAACTAAAGTCACCAAGAGTCCTACGACCCAAAAAATCATAAAAAACATTCTTCAACATGTCCCTTGATATTCTCCAATCTCGCATATCATGAATCCTTATTGTACATAAGTTATCCTCAAAACATAGAGAATAACTCTGTTAAAGATCACTGTTACAGTCTAGTACCCAGTTTTCACTAAAACATCTGTAACTCACTCCATCTGCAATAGTAAACCATGTGACCTGTTGGTTCTCAAATCAATAGATTGGATTTCCTATAGACTTGCCAATCCAATGTTGGGAAACCCAAGTGATTTGGATAACTAAGAAGATTCAACCAAGGTAAGGTTGAAACCTCTACAATTCTAGCTCTGCAGAACCAAGGGTGGTAGGTCTATACCTTAAAATTATCCTTCAAGTCTTAAGGATTTTCATAGAAGATAGAATACACCTCAAACCCTCTCTCTCAAGTATGGCAAGGCACTTGAAAGAAATCTAACTGAAAGCAACATACAATAAATTGTAAATTGAAATAGTTTGAGTAATTGAAAGAATGTTTAGTAAATATGTACATGTAAATTGAAATAAACAGATAGATAAGATATCACAAAACTATAAACAATAAAATGAATAACTATAATCCAAATAATGATTAGACTAGTGCCTTATTCTATCACGAGAAATAGAGTCAAAATCATCCCAACCCTATGTACAACCTCAGAGATAGTTTGCAAGAAACATATCACTTCAAAGGCGTTATGATGAGCATGTATCTTAAGACAAATCCATAACTATCTCAATTGAGTTTTAACTCAAATGATTGACCGATTAATTGTGGATTATAACTAAAACATATAATTGGAGGGATAATTATAATTAAATTAATAAAACAATTTATTTATTTGCACATATTAGGAATATATATAATTAATTAATCTTTATTTATTTATAAGAGGAACAATTAGTTAATTAAATAAATATAATTTATTTAATTATGAGAGGAAAATTGATTTAATTATTATGTAAGTGTAATAATAATGAATGAAAGAATATTGATTAAATAATATGATTATTTAATTAATTTTAATAAGATAGTGAATAAATAAATAATGATTAATTATTTAATTACTTTATAGATGAATAATTGATTAAATATTAAACAATTAATTAAAATCACTTAATTAGGAATTTATAGAGAAATGATGATTTTGAATTTAGATTATGGTGGAAAGATGTCAATTAATTAAAAAATAAAGATTATTTAATAATTGAAGAAGAATGTTAGCAAACATATTGCGTTAAAGAAATTGGTCATTTTTAAGTGTGTACAGGATCATGAAGAGAAAGAAAGGAAAAGGAAATAAGACACTGACAAAACACAACTAGAGGAAATAGAAAAGAATAAAAGGGAGGAGGAAAAAAAACTATAATTTGAGGAATTAGAGAGGAAGAAGAAGGAATTAGAAAGATTGCAACTTGAAGAACAAGAAAAGAAAAAAAGAAGATGAAGAAATGGGGAAGTTGCAATAAGAGGAGCAAATGAGAAAGGAAAAGGAAGAATTTGGTAGGTTACACAAATAAAATAAAATAAGGAAAGAAAAGGAGGATGTAGAGAAAGCTCAAGTTGAGGCAATTAAAGAAGCCAAGCTAGAAGGAGATGTATAAATGTCACCTCTGAGCATCACACCCATGAGAAATTAAGGGGAAAATGAAAATCATTTGACTACTAGGGGAGCATAGGAACATACCATTATAACAATGGGAGAACCCTCTATATAAAATAGTAATATTATTTCTCCACCACAATGGTTCCTAATCATCTTTTCTAGAAAAAAAAGAATGTGCTAAAGAATATAAGTCTTTGAGAAATGATAGTATAGGTAGAAGCTCCTAAGAAGGAAAAATAGTGCTTGTACCTTGTATGCCACATCCTGTAATATCCAAGGAGAAATAGTAGAAGATAATGTTGATTTGTCCACAGATAAGGATGAGACAAACATCACATGGGCTTCACTTAGTGAACTTGAATCATAGCATGTGTGTGTGTGGCATACTAAAGAATCACCCTATTTTCAAAAAGTATTGTCCCAAACTCCCTTTTTGTCACCCCCCTCCAATACCCCCCACACCTAGTTTCCTATATTAACCCCCACCCCAAAATAACCTCCTCCCTCTATTTAGGCAATATAATGCCCCATTTGTTTGTGTTAGAG
>MU228259.1:554095-593968 GCA_018584345.1 Thuja plicata
ACTAGAAATAAAATGTCTATAGTCAAAAGTGGGAAATAAAGGAACATATGTTGCTATAGATGATGGTGATGTTAAAGTTCCACATGGTGATATTTCCTCAAAGTTTGTTGAGGCTAATAATGAAGATGAGAAAGATGTCCTTTAGACCATTCTTATGTTACATAAATATTCACAAGAGGATATGTATGAGGAACTTGTTGAGAAAGAGGACTCAAGGTAGAGTAATGAACATGATGTTTGTGAAGATAAGATAATGGTTTCTATGTATCCTTGTGAAGATAATAGTGACTTGTCAATTATGAATGAGGATGGTGAGAATGGTGATGCCTTTGAAACCATGATGAAATTTTTTTTATCCTAGATGATGATGATGTTAACATAGATATCCTGGAGAAAGAATACTCATCCAAGGAATTTATACCAAAGAAGGATCAGTGGTAGCCTTGTGGTGATTATAATCCAAGAAATCTATATGTGATGATGAAGATACACATAAAGTTTAGTTGGAACAAAAGTGTGATAATGATGAATGTGAGATAGTGACCACTCATGATGTTTTTGAAAGGCTTTTAGTGGGTGAGTTTTCAGTTGAAGACAAGAATGAGAAAAATCACCAGATGGATAGTAATTCTGATTATGAGGGTTCCATAAATGAACTGGAAAATATACAACATGATTTTAGTTTTAATTTTGAAATTGATGGTCTTATGGATCATGAAAATATGTATGAAGTGTTTGGTGATGGGTCATTGTCAGACCTAGCAAAGTATTTCATGTAATATAGAGATAAGAGATGACTACATCCTCAAATCAGAATTGGATGCATTCAGAGTTGATGTGAATACTGACTGTTGTGACATGATTAACACAAGCATAGAGATGCTATCTTGTAATGAATATATGGATGATGGTGATGGTGTTTCATGCAAAACTAAATTGGGTCAAGAAAAAGATATGGATAATGAGCCTCATGCTGATTTACTAAAATCACATTTTGATTTGTTTCCTATGAAGAAAGATCAGAGTTGGGATGATATGCCAGAAAGTTTTCTTTAGCTAGAGGTATGTTTTTTTTATTCAATAGATGGGTACGAAGGATTTGGAAATATTGAAATTAGTAAATGTTGAAAGGATTGGGTTTACCCAAGGATACATTCCATATGATCTTGTTCCTCAATTGCATCAGGTAGTCATGAGGGATTATTTTTTTCTTTGAAAAATGCTTATGCTTCTAGGGTTGATGATGTCAACTATATAGTTGAAAATGAGTATTTCTTGTTTCAAGATCAACAGGGTGAGCTGTTTCAAAAGTACTATAATGGGCTGAATTTTGAGGTATGTTTTAATGAATGTGACATCAGTTTGACATATGACTTGGAGTCTTCAAGTCTATGTGATGATTATATTTTTAGCGATCTTAATAGATTTCAAGAGGGTAATAGAGATAGGTTGTCTAATGATGTTTCAATTAAGCTAATCTATGAATGTTTTTATCTTCTAGAACAATTAATTGAGATATGGTCTAAATATGGAATTAAGGGTCACCAGGATATTTTTGCATATCTTGTACATTCTCTAGATGAATTATGATTTGTAGAGAGTTCTGTAGTTCATTATGTGCTAGGCTAGATGATCCCATTATGTGATCCATATGATTATGAGGGAAAGATCGATAGAATGTAGAATCATGCCATGTATTTCCAGTTTACCCAGGTGTTGATCAATATTTTTGTCAGACTTGGGGTATACTATTGAAAGATCAGAACTAGAATATTGACAAAGGGAAATGATTTTCTCATTGGTTTGTTTGAGAATAAGGGTTCCAGGTAAGGGTTGTTAGAAGGTTTATGGTCTACGTCCTAGAGCTGGTATTCTAGCACTGATCTTACAATCAACCTTCCCCAACTGGAGCCACTGTTTGTACTCTCATTTATGAGAGTACCAATTTTGTTTTTCTGTAGTTTTATGTTAGCTTTCATGGTGGGTTTCTATGTTGCAGAGGACTTGCATGCTTTTGTATCAAATTTAGAAGGGGAAGAGTTTGTAAATGAGGCAATTCATCAGTTAAGGAGTTTATTGGCATGATTAGACCAGGCATAATTGCACTAGTGATTCATTGGCATTTTTTTTGAAAGTCAACTGTGGAAAAGGCTAAGATTCTTTATCCCACATTCATAGTGTTGGGGAAAAGCTTCATATTTCTAAATCCACATGTAGACATTTTAAGTGCCTAAAAGGCATGCAGTTTTGGCCCCATGGGGGTAACTGATTGGTAGTTAGTGTTGGACAGATGACGGTTAGGAAGACAATTTTGGTGGACCCGCGGTTAGGTAGAAAACATGAGATGATAACACATGAAGGTCAAGACAGTTTAGATAATGATCCAAGCAAGAAGATACCTAGCAGATAGAGGTCCCCCACATGATCACACAATCTGAATCATCAACAAGAAAAGGCTTCGCGTGATCGCGATGTATGCCAAGCAAATGGATGACATGGTGAAAGATTCAATGAATAGGGGGATGCCACCTGGAAGACTTGATGAATTATAAGAATGAAACATGGAAAATTAATGTAGAAGGCCAATCTACAGTGGCTCAAGGCTAAAACATAGCTAAAAATGATTAACTCACCACAGTGACTTGACATATGTTAGTATTTGCAAGGGTAAGAAAATATAGGCACCAACCTTGTGATGAGATGGTTAACATATGGAACCTCTAACTTGTAAAATTGTGCCATGTGGTAGGATTTGTAGTATGACTAGTCAAAGTAGTGTTGACTATGGTCACTTATATTTTGGCCTTTTCCTCTGTGATCGATCATTTCTATTTAAATATTAGGTTGTCATAAGTGGTTTTAGCTGCAGATCACCATAATGGATAAGAATATAAGGGGAATCCTATTAGAAGTACTAATAGAACAAGACCCACACAAGAAACAAAGAATATTCAAAAGATTTGAGTTTGCAGAAGAATCAAGAGGTTCCAGTAAGAATCATAATGGAAAATGACAGGTCTCTGATTACTCATTTCCCTACACTTGCAGTTGCAGGAAGTGAGAGGTGATTGATCAAATTCACTTTACAAAAGTGGACAAAGGTGTATGGGTTATAAGTATAACCACTCCATAGCCTTTTTTCTTAGACATAATTGAAAATGGGTGTTGCTAGTGATAATCAGTGATTGCGGATACAAATGTAGGAGTATTGGGATTAATTATATGGGGATAGTATATTGTTTCTAAAGAGGCATTAAAATGGGATTTGGTTTCTAAAGAGGTATTAAAAGAAGGAATGACTTGCAAACTCTCAAATCATTCGAGCTTCACCTTTTTTATACAATTTGATTCAACTACCCTAGTTCGTGGGTTGGAGCAGAGGAAGAGGAGATGTCAAGTCCTTGGTTCGCTCTTTATAATATTATTTCAGAGCATTGGGAAGTTCTTGAAATATTTTTAATGATAATCTTGCATCCTGGCTTCTCTTGCATTGCACCTATGATTTGTGTGTTATTGGCTCAGCTTCGGTATTTGTTTGTCTTGACAGTAGCATTCTTGTCGCCAACTGATTCAGTTGATGCATACTTGAATGGGTTAGGAGAACACAAAAGGAAATGGTATTATGATCAACAAGTAGAGAAATGCCTTTTCCAGGGCTATAGAGTCAAACACACATCCCACTGTAGACACCTAAAACTGGGCAGGTGTCCGAGAATCATTCAAATTTACAAATCTCAGCCAAATGCTTTTATTTGCATCAAAATGGATCAAAATCAATGAAAATGGACATTTATTAATAAAAGTGGACAAAATCAAGTTAAACCAAAGTATTAATTAACCATGATATCAAATAATCAAATATAAGCCTAAAAGGATCAATCAAAATTATATAATTGATTTTAATCAATTAATTGTATAGTTTTAATCAAAAAACAAATTGAACCTATTCATTACTACATGGATAATTTAATTAATTGATTGAATTAATTAATACTAATATATTTTAGCATGAATTTGAGCAACCAATGGGAATTGAGAACACAAAAACACATAGATCACTCCTAAATTTGAATCTCAATCACTCATTTTCAACTTTGAATCTCAATCACTCAAATTTGTCCCTTTGTCTCAACCTTTGAAACAACCATTTAAATTGTCCCCTAATTTGAAACCATCTCAAATAATTTCACTCAACCAAGGCTTAATCATGATCAGGTAACTTTACCCCCTACACTTGGGAATTTTCTATAAATACAAGCCATTTTTAAGCATAATCATATCCTAGAAATTCGTATGCAAAACATCAAACCTATAGTCATTTTCATAACAAAGTGGAGCATAATTGAGAGATAATTATAGAAATTGAGCATTATGGAGAGAATTTTAGTTGCATTTGGATTCACTATTATCATGATTTGAGAGAATTGAGCTAGATTAGGCATACTTTTATCAATTTCTCATTCTAGGATTGTCACTAGTAGAGATTAAGGCTGAGAGCTTTACTAGCATACTAGTTAGAGAACCATGAGATGTTTAATATTTGATTATAATTATTTAACTTATTTTTTTTATATTTTTCCATAGAATTGTAATTAAATAAATAAATCTCATGAAGGAGTAATTAATTCACACACAAATGGCGCCCACCGTGGGGCTTTAGGCCTCTCAATCACCATTTTTCAAAATTTTATGTATTTTTCTTCACTTTTATGCAAATTTTCAGAGAAGTGACACCTATGCACATTTTAATGACACCTACCAGATGTTAAACAACACCTACATAAATTCTTCTACTTTTGTCTTTATCTCTTTTCCACCTGTGAGATAAATTGTCACTCTTGTGTGAGCAAAGCATCGCCTGTGATTCGGGAAACATAGCCTGCAAACTATTCTTTGATGCCTAGTAGCTTTTATTTTGTGCAATTTATGTAGTTTCTTTAACATCTGTCATTTAAAGTTTCACGCCTAGCAGCTTTTAAATAACACTTAAGTTAGTGTAAAGTGACGCCTATGCTACTTTAAATAATGCTTAGTAACAGTTAAATGACGCCTGCTAACTGTTAAATGATGCCTACTGCTTTTTGTTTTCTTTTGTTGATTAATCATTAGATTCAAATTTTTAACACTTTGTCTGTGTTTTTTCTGCAAATGAACAAGCATTCGAAAGTGCAGAAGCCAGAATTCAGGGTTACAAAGGAAAGCAAAGAGGTAAGAGCTTCTAAGAAATACTCTAAAGATTTGGATAATGCTAATATTTTGGAGAATTTAGAAGTAGAAGAACACTTGTATGAGCATTACATAAAATTTAGTAATGCATACAAGAAGAAATTTCCCACTCTCACTTAAGTTGATGCTTTAAGCTCTTAAAAGTTGATTTTTTTGCAAAATTTATCAGAAGGACTTATTTGTATTTTTGCTTCACTTTGTTCTTTTGTGTTGACTAACTTGTTGGAGGATCCAGAGTGGGAACTATCGCCACTAGGTGAGTAACAAAAAAAAATGAAAAACTCAAAAAAGTGCCTAGCCTTTGCTAGCTACAAAAAGAGGTATTCTTCTCATCAAGCTTGTTTTCCCGTAGCTTGTGGCATTTCATTTAAATCTAGATAATTAAGAAGGAAAATAAACCACACATTTCAATTATAAGAACCTCTTTGTAACGAGGTTGAAAAAGAATCATTTTTTGTTTGAAGTGTTTTGAACAAGGAACAACAATAGGGATATGCTCTTCAATTTTTAAGTGAATCAAATTCCCAAACTTGTTGAACCAAGTTCACTTTCTTTCTTTCATATACATGCTAGTTAAAATAGAGATTTAGAGGGCCTACCTCCCGAGAATTTCCTTATGAGGACGGTGAGAGGGAATGACCCAAAATGGGATACAATCGATTTTGCCTCGATACTATCCAACCCACTATAAATAAATGCATTCTTCCTTAATGGGAAGATGACTAGATTGTGTGCAAGTTTTTCACTTCCTCGAGTAGTCCTTTGGGATTGTAAAAAATTTTACTTTTGTGCATGTGGGAAGCCCGCAAGGGGATAAAAGAACTTGGCGTAGTTTAGAACGGAGGTGATCAATAAATCCTAAATAAGTAACAAGCCTACCTTTTAGAGCCAAAGTGTTTAAAATCCAAATTTGACTCTCGGTAGAATTGCGTGGAAGATATTATTGTTATATACCTATTAAAATGACCGAGAACATACACATTTAGTGTTGTTTTAGGTACATGGTGCAAACTTGACGTGTGTGCTGCATTTGTTTCAAATTTTCAAGCAAGAATATTTTGCAAACCTGATCAAAACATTAAATCTTTTAAAAATAAAATAAAAAATTCTAAGAAAAACAATCTAGATATGAAAAGTGCCACCTGTGAATAGTTAAATGTTGCCTGTGATACCTTAAACAATGCCTGGCAGCATTTCAATACTGTGTAAGTCACTGGAAAGTGACGCCTGGAAACTTTTAAACAATGCCTATCAACGGGAAAAATCTGCCTGCTCCACTATAGAGTACCGCCTACACAAATTCCAGTCAATGCCTATTAAGATTTAAGTCAGGCTACACACATGCAAGTGACACCTAGAAATAAAGAGGGGAAAACAATGGATACTTCCTAAAAAATTGGAAAAATTTGGATTTCATATTTGAGTACCCTTTTGGGATTTCCAGCTGTTCATAAGTTTAAACTAATCAGAATCCCTAGTTTTGGACATTTTGCAAAAATCATAATGATCAACTTAAGTGAGAAAGCCAACATTTTTAACGTAATTCATGTCCATGCCAACTTTTACTAGATCTCACTACATTAAAAAAACCTTGTAATCAGATGGGTCATATCTAAGGCAAGAGCTTCCTTTTCTAAGTGACACGTTCACTTCTTCGAGACCAAAGCAAGAACCTATACAGGAAGAGGAACCAAATATGTCTTTCCCATTTGGAAATATGGACCCTAATCAAATCAACCATGCTAATAAGGATATGAATAATAATGGAGGTGGTGTGGTTGATAACACTAACAAAAATGGAGGAGGAATTGATCCTAATAACCAAGGGTTAAACAATAACAATAATGGAGGAGGAATAAACCCTAACAACCAAGGGTTTAATAACAACAACAATGGGGGAAATTTTGGCCCTAATGACAAAGAAGCAACTGATGAGAAGGTTAACAAAGCCATGCAAAGCCCATTATTTATGAAACTCATGGAGAAAGTGTTGGATAAAAATAGGGAGAAGTACTTTTTAGACCTAGCCCAAGCGGGTCTTAAACTCCCTCATGATTATGATGTCAATCAATTTAAACAAAAAGAAGCTGAGGAAAATCCTATTGATATCATGAAAAAATAATTTAAACTATTCCAAATGCAGTTGGACGTAATGAAACAATGCGGGGCTCCTAAACCCTTTTCCATTGAAGCTTTGTGTCCTTTTCCATTTGATAAAACCCTAATTATGGTCCCATTCCCAAATAATTTTGTTTTTCCTAAATATGATAAGTATTAAGGAGCATCCAATCCCCAAGATCATTTAAGGGAATTTTGTGCATTAAGCCTTGAGTTTAGGCATGATACAACGTATTTAATGAGGTTGTTTCCTAGGACTTTAGGAGGCATGGCAATGGAGTGGTTTTCTAAGTTACCCTCCGACATTCAAACTTTTGAAGAGTTTGCCTCCACATTTATGACTCATTATTCCTACAATATCAAGCATGAGGTTACGATGATAAATTTATGTAATACCAAGAAACGAGAAGGAGAAATATTCCTACTTTTCTTACAACAATGGAGAGCGGTATTCGCTAGATACCCTCAAAGTGTACCTAAAAAAGAGAAGATAGACATCTTTATTAATAGCTTGACTAATGAGATGAATTATCGGTTAAGGTTACAATGTATTAGGTCTTTCCAAGACCTAATTGAGAACGGGGTTACCATGGAAGAGGTATTGGTTAAAAGTGGAGAACTTAAGCTTTATAAGAACAACAAAAACAATACCTCCAATAAAAACCAAAATAGAAATCCTCCTAACAATAACTGGTTTTGGATGAGGAATAACAACAAAGGAGTGGTCAATGATGGAGTTGTAGAGGAAAATAATTTGAAGGCCACCCCTTTCAATCTTACAAAAGGATCCACTCAAGCTAATAATGTGACTCAAGAACCCAAAGTACCTTTCAACAACAATACTAACAATAATAATCTTTGGAACAACCAAGGGGCTAACAAGCCTAAGCCATTCTTTACACCAAATCCTAAAAGGACATTTACACCTTTGGGTGAACCACTTGAGAAGGCATTAAGAACCCTCATTTATAATAATATTATTGAATTACCTAGGGCTCAACCATATGAACCACAAATCAAACCTACATGGTGGAGTGAGTCTAATCATTGTGAATACCATAGAAATTGAGGACATAAAACAAATGATTGCATGCGTTTGAGACACGTAGTGCAAGATCTAATTGAAAATGGTGTGATTAAGGTAGAAGGACCTCAAAATAATGAAGACCACATGACATTTAAAACTCCTTTCTACAAACATGAAAAGGGTGAATCTTCCAATGCTCACAATGGAGGGAACAATGGCAACAATTCGTGAGGCAACAACAATGTAAAATTTGTCCATAGCTATAACAATACTATTAATTCCCTATCTGGACATGATAGTACTATCAATGTTATGGTAATAAAAGAACAACCTAATCAAGAGACCTCTAATGTTGTAACTAGGTGGAAAGATGCAAGAGTTACCCTACAAGGAAGTGCCCCTAAAACCTTTGGTCTTACTTCAACAAATAATTTGGATAAACCAACATCTTCTTCAATAAAGCCTTATAGTTTGGTGGATCAATTGCACAAAACTCCAGCACAAATCTCTATCTTGGAGTTGTTGAAACTATCTCCTAATCATAAAGAAATCTTGGAAAAATCCCTATTGGAGACTAATGTTCCTATAACCTTGGAGGAAGATAAGTTTCAAAATATGGTAGGACATCTCATAGCTCCTCATTGCCTTTCATTCTCCGAACAAGATGATATGTCTATTACCCACCCTCAAAATTTTCCCTTGCATATAGAAGTTTTAATCCAAAGGCATAGGGTTAAGAGAGTTCTCATTGATGGGGGAGCCGATATTAATTTTTGTACATTGAACCTTGTCAAGTCTTTAGGGATATCTGAATCATCCATTGACCCTAAAAATAAAATTACCATCAAGGCTTATGATGAGGAAGAAAGGTCTTCAAAAGGCATTATTATTTTACCTATTCAAGTGGGACCTATCAAAAAGACACCGTATGTCACGAGATGCAAGTGGTACCTTCTACTTATCACCAATGCATAAATTTTCCACATAGGGGTGAAGAGATCACAATTAGAGGAGATTCTAATCCATTTAAATATTGCAACACATTGAAGCCAAGCCATGAATTATTTATTCCTCACAATAGGGAAGGAGTCATCCCTAATGATACTAATGAAGAAAATAAAGAGGAAAGGTCAAAGTTGACATCAAATGCTACCTCCACCTCAAACCCTAATCAAACTAACTCAACTACACCAACTAAGGGAAAGGAAAAATGAGTTATGAGGGTCAAAATTCACATGATAATTCAGTTGATAGTTCTACATTGAAGATGGGAATTTTGAAACCCTCCAAGGAAGAAAGAGAACAATCCAAGAAGGATCAATATCAAAAGATGAGTGAATTGATGCATAACTTTGAAAAACAATGTAGAATCAACTCCAAAGGAGTGGGGGAATATTCCATTTCCCTATTTGATTTACCAACCTCTCCTAGGACACATGGAAAACCATCAAGTGCTCATCCTCCTCATAAATATAACTCTCATTTTGTAAGAGAGAGTGACAAATCTGCCTTAGAAAAGGAGGACAATGAAGTACTACAATGGCTCTATAAGGAGGAAGACACTTAAAATAATCCCATGGAAAGAGTACAACACATCAACATTAAAACCAATCAATATGGAAAAGGGTATCAAATTATGCAAAAAATGGGATATAAGGGAAGAGGAACCTTAGGAGTCTGGAATAGAGGATTTCTAGAACCCATTGAACCAACTTGGATATCAAAAGAAGAGAAACCTAGAATAGGTTTTCAAAACAAAGGAGAAAGTTCAAGTCTAATGCATGATTTTCATGAACATGTGCACATGGTACGTTTTGAGAGTGAAGATGATTCTGGGGATTATGAGTGGGATTCCTTTTCTGAAGAGTCTTGTCATGATATAGAAGTTGATTTTATTCACACATATGCAACTATTCCCAATATCGCAAGTCAAGACAATGAACATCAAGGTTCAAATTCTACACAAGTGTCAAGTGAACCTCAAGAATCCAACATAGGTCAAGCATTTAGGAATAATCAATGGATAGGTGAACCTTGGGTACCTTTATGGGGGGGGGGGTGATTCAAATGTTTTATTTAATCCACATGCATTCTTTCCCATGGAAATTAGCGAGGAATCTAGTGAAGGAGATTTTGATCCTACTTCCATGGAAATCAACGAGGACTCTAGTGAAGGAGATTTTGATCCCACTTCCATGGAACATCTTGAGGAAGCCTAGGTCATAGACCTACGTGATACAATGTATGAAACTTCAAATGAGGTCATGTCCCTAAACCCTTTAAATGAAAATTTTCCAAATGAATCCTTAGTCTTAATGCACCCTGAACTCATTGATTGGGATTTATCCGAACCAAATGACTTCTTATACTTTCCCAATGAACTTGCAATGGCCCAATACATAAATATGGTTGAGCCATCTTCTTCCATCAATGAATACCATCCAAACATAATGTTAGAGGCATGGGTCCAACCTCTCAATCCAAAAAATAAAAGAAACAAATACAAAAAAATGAAAAGGTCTAGTGGTGAAAACCACCATGTGGTAGTGCTAGAACCTAAAAAAGTAAAAATATCAGATGTTTCCAAAGGTGAAAACCCAATTGTGGCACCTAAAGAAGAGAGGTTGGATACCCTACCCAAAAATGAATATGAAAGGTCACCCATTCTTATTGAACCAATGGAGAAAGTTAACATTGGCACTAAATAGGATCCCAAGTTTATTCATTTAGCAACATCTTTGAGTCCATCAGAAAGGAAGGAGTTCATCAAATTATTTCAAGAAAAGAAAATTAACTTTGTGTGGTCTTATGATTACATGTCAGGGTTAGATCCAAGCTTTATAATGCATCATTTAAATGTTAAATCCGACGTGAAACCCGTAAAGAAAAAATTGAGAAAGATGCACCCTCATGTGACACTTTTAGTAAAAGAAGAATTGGAAAAGCTACTCAAGGTTGGATTCATAAGAGTGATTGCATATGTAGAATGGATATCAAACATTGTACCGATCACAAAACATGACAAATCCATTAGAGTTTGTGTAGATTTTAGAGACTTTAATCTTGCTTGCCCAAAAGATGATTTTCCTCTGCCTAGCATTGATACTATAGTGGACTTAACAGTGGGTCATTCTATGCTTTCCTTGATGGATGGATTTATTAGATACAATAAAAATCAAATTGCACCCAAAGACCAAGAAAATATATCTTTTACATGCCCATGGTCAACCTTTTGTTGGAATGTGATGCCCTTCGGTCTCAAAAATGTCAGAGCAACTTACCAAAGAGCAATGACCACCATCTTCCACGATATGATGCATACCTTTTTAGAAGACTATGTGGATGATATTCTAGAAAAATCACATGAAAGAAAGGATCACTTACCAATATTAGAAAATATATTCACAAGGTTAGAGAAATTCAAAGTGAGACTCAATCCAAAGAAATGTGCTTTTGGGGTGCAATCCGGCAAACTATTAGCCAAATGAGGCCTCTTCAAGGAAGACTTCAATCTATAAGGAGATTCATTTCCCAATTGGTAGAAAAGTGTCATTCATTCATAAGGTTTCTACATAAAGACACCATTTTTACATGGGATGAGGAGTGTGATAAAGCTTTCACATTGTTAAAAACATACTTGGTGAATCCACCCATCTTGATGTCACCTATCAAAGGAAAACCCTTATTACTTTACATATCAACAATGGAGAAATATTTAGGGGTCCTATTGGCACAAGAAGACAATGAAGGAAAAGAAAGATCCATTTACTACTTGAGTAGAACATTGATAAAATATGAATTGAACTATAGCTTCATGGAAAAGGGCTTGCCTAGCTGTGGTGTTTGCCTCTCAAAATCTTAGACATTACATGTTGATGCATAAAGTGAAGTTAATTCCCAAAATTGATCCTTTGAAGTATCTACTTAGTAAAACAGCTCTAACGGGAAGGATTGAAAAATGGGTGATGGTACTTAGTGAGTTTGACATTGAGTACGTGGATAGGAAAGAAATCAAGGGACAAGTAATTGCTGATCAGTTGGCTGAACATCCTTTAGAGTCTACACATCCAATTCAAGTAGAGTTTCCTGATTCAGAAATTGTTTATGTGGAAGAAAAAACATGGACCTTATATTTTGATAGATCCTATACTCAAAGTGGTTCAGGGGCAGGAATTATTTTGATAACACCTCAAGGTTACACAATTCCCAAATCTTACAAAATATTATTTCCTTGCACAAATAATATTGCTAAATATGAAGCTTTGGTCATAGGTCTCAAAATGTCTTTGGAATGGAATGTCATGAAATTACAAGTTTATGGAGACTTTCAATTAGTCATCAACCAAATCAATGATGAATACAACACCAAAGATGAAAAATTGATGCCATATAAAAGGATGGCGGATGATTGGAAAAAATATTTTTCTTTGATTACTTTTGAGAAAATTCCACGGGACAAGAATAGAGTAGCTGATGCAATGGTTACCTTGGCTTCATTACTCCAAATGCCTGATTAGAATGCGAGGTATGAGTTCTTGGTGGAAGAGTTGGCAAAACTGGCATTTAACTTACTCGATACCCAAATAATTTCCCTTCTTAACAAACATGACTCACCTTGGTATGGACCAATTTACACTTATCTTAAAGACCAAACCTTACCTTTGGACCAAACCCGAGCTCAAAAATGACATTTCATAAGACAATCGACTCATTATACCATCCTATCAGACACATTGTATTGCAAGGATCTTGAAAGAATGCTCCTTAGGTGTCTAAAGGAAGAGGAATAGAGATTAGCTTTAAGAGATGTCCACGAGGGGATTTGTGGGTTGCATTTGAGTGGATTAAATTTAGCTAAGAAAATCCTTTGCCTAGGGTATTTTTGGAAAACCTTAGAGAAAAATGCTTGTCACTTTGTGAAAGTTTGTGCTAAATGACAATATCATGAAGACATGATCCATGCACCTGCACAAGAATTACATCCATTTATCACACCATGGTCATTTTATCAATGGGGTTTCGATCTAATTGGCATGATTTACCTACCATCTTATAATGGACATAAATACATCCTCACAATGATAGAATATTTCACTAAATGGGTAGAGGTCATTCCTTTGACAACTACAACGGGAAAGCAGATTTCCATGTTTATCCTTAATGACATCATTTGTAGATATGGTATTCCTCATGCCATCATCACAAACAATGGAAAACAATTCAAGAACAATGATGTGGATGAAATTTGTGAAACATTTCATATTACCCATCATTCTTCCTCCATTTACTATCGTCAAGGTAATGGACAAGCCGAGGCTACAAACAAGAATATCCTAAAAATATTGAAAAGATCGGTTGATAAGTCAGGAAGAGATTGGCATATTCAGATAAAACTAACATGGTGGGCCTATAGAACTAGCATTTGAACACCAATAAGAGCTACACCATTTTCCTTGGTTTATGGGGCTGAAGTTGTTTTACCCCTAGAAGTTGAGATTCCATCCCTAAGAGTATCACTACATGGATTAATCACTAGTGAGGATTATAGGGTGGCCTAATGTCAGCAATTGGAATTGTTGGAAGAACATCAAACACAAGCATATGATCATTTGAAGGTATATCAAAATAGAATTTCAAGAAACTACAACAAGAACATAAAACCAAGAAACTCTTAAGTGGAAGACTTAGTGTAAAGAGAAAACCCTAAAAATTAGGTTGATAGAGAAAAGAAAGGAAATGGGAAGCGAATTGGATTTGTCCTTTTGTAATCATTTCTTCTTTTGGAACGGGAACCTACAAACTAGCTGATTATGAAGGGGATGAGTTGCAAGAGCCCATTAATAGCGTCCATTTAAAGAGGTTTCATACCTAATCAGATGAAAGAGAATCAGATGAAAGAGTATCAGACGAGTGTATCAAATGAGTTAGCATCTTCTTTGTACATGAGAAAAAGTCAAAATCCAAAAAAGGGATAAAAGATCAAAATCCAAACAAATCAGAAAGATCAAAAATTTCAAAAAAAAAAACAATGGAAAAGAAGAAAATCAGAAAAAGGAGATAATTGAGCATGAAGAAAGTAAAAAAATTGCAAAATCCAAAAAATGTTTTCATAGTGAAAACCTAGCAAATAGACGCCTCGATGATAAAAAAAATGAAAAAGATAAAAACTCAAAAAAAAAAAATTTGAAAAAGAGAAAAAAATTGAAAAATTTGAAAAAGAGAAAAGTGCCTTCGGGAAAACCTAGCAATAGGCGCCTTGGTAGAAAAAAAATAAATAAAAAATAAACCCCAAAGGTGAAAACCTGGAAATAGGAACTTTTTGTTCTCTTAGGTCTTTCCTAGTCGCATTTGTACATATTACTTTCTTGCCATCTTATTTGTACATATCCTCATTACATCTGTCATTTGTGCATAGTCCTAATAAAGCCTTTCATCTGCATTATTGCATTCTAGGTTTCATATTGCCCTAAGTTTGACACACGATCACAATTTTTAACTTGGGGGCAAAAGCATTGGTTTTGGTACCAAACAGATTCTAAAGTGCTACATTTTGGTCACACAATAGAAGCAGATTTTCAGAATATCAGAGGAGAGCTATTTTGAAACCTTTTATGGATATCATTGTTCAATCCAAAAAATTTGATAGCATACCTTGATCCTTGAACTTCATTGGCTTATTTTATTAGGATTAAAAATTGACAACATTTAAATGATCAGAATGTTTGGAGTTCTTATTGAAAATCTTGATACATTGCACAACACTTGAAATATTTGATGATTTTCATTGACCTTTTCAGGTCATGCTCTCTTTAGCTAAATCAATGATGTTTCGACTAGATTGGAGATGATGGAGACATGATGTTTTTCTTGAATTTTGTGTGACTATTTTGAGGAAGATCCCCTAATTTGTGTGAATTTGTCTAACGACATGGTCATCAAAGAACCATTGAGGACATTCATATAGGAAAGAGGTTTAACCTTTGTTTGTTTATGCAAAAGGATACCTTGGCTATTTAGATCTTCCATATCTTAATACCAAAATCCACTTGAAACATTGAATCCGTTGAAACTGGTATTCATACTCCCATAGTTGGTTATTCAACTAGTGAGGGTTATACTAGTTTCCAAAAAGGTTATCAAAATAGGATTAAAAGTAGTATTCATATCATCATGATGTGGTCAGTGATGGTGGTACTTTCTTTCTGGTCCCACAATGCTCAATGATGAAAATATATCTCTTTTGCCGGTCTTTTGCAAATAGCTAGTGATAATTAGTTGCATTGCATTGCATTTTCATGATAGATTAATTGCATTATTTCAAGTATTTTTCCAAGTGAAGGGGGTTAATTATTCTTATCTTGATTCATAAAATCATTTGGGGGATTCATTTTTAAAATTATCCTTGGTTCAAATCAATGACGTGAGATTATATTTTGCATTACATTCATTCATTCATAACATTAATCATTATTTTCATATCAGAAAAAGAAAAACAAGAATAATTAATCATTATTCAGTTGCATATATTTAGTTACGGAGTGAATTTCATATCAAAATTGCATACATAAAATTTCAAAAAACATAGTTGCATTCATAAGCCATCTATATCCCATACATACATCATTGCATTTCATCCATACAAAATCAGAAAAACATATATGAATAAGTGCATACATCATTTGCATCCATTTAATTTATATCATATGTAAGGTAAAATACATCCATAGCATAGTAGAAAGTAAATGCATACATAAAACATCATATAGACATAGGCATAAATATATCTCACACCAAAACATCAACATATCAAGGCAAATCAAGGAAAGTCATCATATAAATGTCCATCAAATCATGATCCATCAAGTCTGTATATCAAGATACTGTCATCAACAAAATGGTAGATCAACAAAGTCCTGATCAAATCCATAAACATGATACATGGTACATCATCAAAAATGTGGATCAATATCCATATATGTCAAGACCCAGTAGGGGCACCTAATCCATCACTTGTCGCATTAGGCCCTCTATCATCTGATCTATCTTGAGTAGTGGGTGGTCCCTAACTAGTACTAGAAACACTAGGCCTCTGTGACATCATACCCATGAACTGCTGCATCATCATGACCACCTGATCTAATCGACCAACCACTACTATCATGCCTGTCTGTAATGTCCTCACTGTTAGGAATAGTCCCAAGATATAACTGAGAGGGGGGGGGGGTGAATCAGTTATCTACTAGTTTTAATTCTTTTCTCCAATTAGGTACATAATAACATTAAGCATAAATACAACAAGATAACATAGAATAAAACACCAAAATAGGTAAAAACCTCAGTGGGAATTAGCACCCACAAAGAACTACACTAGAGTATAATGATCCCTATTAGAAGATATTACAGCCCTGTTAGGAGTTGATCTTTACAATGTAATAAGTACAGTGACCTGGTCAAGGGTCAGACCCTATTAGGAGTCTTTTACAAATAAACTTGTTAGGGGTGAGGACACACTGTCCAAGAGCACACTGCTCAAATGATGAAGGCTGTAACCTTCTACAAAATAGATATACACTATATCTAATAATTGAACTGTTTAAGTAGGCCTGCTATCTTGATACATTCCAGTGAATTGTATACACTCTCTGATTCTTCACATAGATCTTCAACTGATGAATGGTATAGCTTCAATGTCCCAATACAGCTAGCATTCTGCTCTGCTCTTTTCTGCTGTCTATTTCTTCTCATTCACACTTGGTGATCACAAATGAACTACTATAAGTATCTTCCTCAAAAGATATGACTATGTCAGTTGTAGGAAGCCTTTCAACAACTTTATTTTTGGCTAAAATAAGAACACACATAATTAGAACCGCACAACTGAAAATGAATAGATGCATTGCTTCACACAGTCAGCTCCACCAAAATAACTCAAATGACACACTTCAGATGAAACACATTAAGCGCCTTTATTTAAACATTGTTAAACCATAACTAAACATGAATCCGAACATGCATATCCCAAAGATAGGCGCAATAGAAGAAATAATTAAATTACTATCGGCTCTTAATAACAATCTTCTAAAACTGTAGCTGGTAAATAGATCAGCATAACTCAACTTTAACTGCACTACTGAATCTGTGTGTATGAACATAGGATAATAAATATGTCTACAACATACAAATTACCATGCAAGTCTCCAATACATCCATACTAAAAATTGAATACAGAACATTGTTGTATACTATATGTTGTCATCAATGAAAAACATACAGTCATTTATTTGCATAAAGGAAAATCTCCAACAATCTCCCCCTTTGACATTGATGGAAACATATGATATGAAAAACACCATCAATCCAAAAGTATCTTCTTTCTTTTTACAATCTTCTCAACATCCTCATCAAAAGTTCCTCTTAACTGCTGCATCTCTTTTTACTATGTTTTTATTTTCATGAATATATACTCCCCCAGAGTATATGCTCCCCCTTACTATATACTCCCCCTTTGACATCAATGGAAAATTATGCCAAATACAAATAAGCACAGGTAATACTCTTGAAGTAGAGTAGTCAACCAATCATCAGTCACCAAGGACTGATGCACTTGCTGAAAATTCTAGTCAGACTCAGGAAAGGGAATTACTCCCAACTTCTTCCTGAGATACTCAAAAGTATCTTTTGATAAAGGTTTCATAAATATGTCTACCAATTGGTCTTTGGTGCTCACATAATCAAACTTCACTTCTATTTCTGCAACTTTTTCTCTAAGAAAATGATATTTTATTTCTATATGTTTTGTCTTTGCATGCATCACAAGGTTCTTTGACATATTTATAGTGCTAGTGTTGTCACAGTGAATAACAATAGGATAATTAATATGAATTCCAAAGTCTTTAATCATCTTCTTGATCCAAACAATTGTGGAACAATTTAATGCTACTGCTATATACTCAGCTTCTACTATTGATTGAGAAATGTAGTTCTACTTCTTTCTTGTCCAAGTAACCAACCTGTCTCAGAGAAATACTGCTCCTCCTGAGGTACTCTTTTTTTCAACAACACAACCTGCCCAATCTGCATCTGTATACACATGAAGTTCTACATTTTCTGAGTTAGGATACCATAAACCATAGTCTATAGTCCTTTTTAAATTTATGAATATTATTTTTATTGCCATTAAGTGATTTTATTTTGGTTTAGCTGCAAATCTTCCAACAATGCCAACTGCATTAGAAATATCTGGTCTAGATTGAGTGAGATATATGAGTTTTACAATCATAGAATTGTATAGTGTTTTTTCAACTGCTGTAGAGTCATCATTTTTAGAAATCTTACTTCCTGTTATCATAGGGGTGCTTATTTATTACTGGTTTTCAATCTTCCATCTTGAATGTCTTCAATATCTCCTTCACATATTTAGACTGCTTTATGAATATACCTTTGTCTGTTTGTTTTACATTTAATCCCAAAAGTATTTTATAGGTCCAATCATGCTCATTTCAAACTCTCTCTGCATCTCTTTAGAAAATTCTGCACTAAGCTTGTCATTACCTCCAAAAATAATGTCATCAACAAAAATAGCAACAAGTAATAATCCTTCACTTGTCATTATTGTAATAATAGAGTAGTCAACCACTCATCAGTCACTAAGGACTGATGCATTTTCTATGAGTTCTAATCAGACTCAAGAAAGGGAATTACTCCCAATTTCTTCCTGAGATACTCAAAGGTATCTTTTGATAAAGGTTTCATAAATATGTCTCCCAACTAATCTTTGGTGCTCACATAATCCAACTTCACTTCTCTTTCAACAAAATTTTCTCTTAGAAAATGATATTTTATTTCTATGTGTTTTGTCTTTGCGTGCATCACATGGATTTTTGACATGTTAATGGTGTTGGTGTTGTCACAATGAATGACAATATGATAATTAATCTAAATTCCAAAGTCTTTAATCATCTTTTTGATCCAAACCATTGTTGAACAATTCAATGCTGCTACTACATACTCAGCTTCTACTGTTGACTGAGAAATACATTTTTGCTTCTTTCTTGTCCAAGTAACAAACCTGTCTCCAAGAAATACTGCTCCTCCTGAGGTACTCTTTCTGTCAACAACACAACCTACCCAATATGCATCTGTATACACATGAATTTCTACATTTTCTGAGTTAGGATACGATAAAATATAGTCTATAGTCCCTTTTAAATATCTGAATATTCTTCTTATTTCCATTAAGTGATTTTGTTTTGGTTCAGCTACAAATCTTCCAACAATGCCAACTACATTAGAAATATCTGGTCTAGATTGAGTGAGATATATGAGTTTTCCAATCATAGACTTGTATAGTGTTTTGTCAAATACTGTAGAGTCATCATTTTTAGAAATCTTTCTTCCTGTTATCATAGGGGTGCTTACTGGTTTGCAATCTTCCATCTTGAATGTCTTCAATATCTCCTTCACATATTTAGACTTCTTTATGGATATACCTCTATCTTTTTTTTTTACATTTAATCCCAAAAAGTATTTTATAGGTCCAATCATGCTCATTTCAAACTCTCTCTGCATCTCTTTAGCAAATTCTGCACTAAGCTTGTCATTACCTCCAAAAATAATTTCATCAAAAAAAATAGAAACAAGTAATAATCCTTTAGTTGTCTGTCTTATGAATAAGTTACAATCTGCTGCTCCCTTCTTGAATCCTATCTTTGTCAAGTAGCCATCAAGTCTCTTATACCATGCTCTTGGGGCCTGTTTGAGTCCATAGAGGGATTTATTTAGTCTACATACCATGTCTGGTTTGTCTGATAAATTAAATCCTGCAGGATTTTCTATGTAAACTTCTTCCTTCAAGTCACTGTTTAGAAATGCTGACTTGACATCCATATGATATACTTTAAAGTTCTTGAATGTTTCATAAGATAAAAACAATTTAATAGCTTCCATTCTGCTCATAGGGGAAAATGTATCAGAGTAGTCAATTCCTTCTCTTTGCGCATATCCTTTACATACCAGTCTTGCTTTGTTTCTTATCACTATACCATCTTCATTCATTTTGTTTCTGAATATCCACTTAGTTCCAATCACATTTTTGTCATAAGGTCTAGGGACCAATTCTCATGTTTCATTCTTAATTATCTAATCTAATTCTTCTTGCATTGCATTTTTCCAATCTGAATCATTACAAGCATCTTCAACACTTAAGGGTTTAATTTATGAAAGTAAACATACCTCTTCATCAACGGTTAAACCTTTTGCTTTAGATCTTGTCAAAACTTTACTATTCTGATATCCAATGATATATTCTTTTGAATGGTATCTAGATGTGTATTTTGGAATTTTAGGTGTGACACTCTCATCTATAATATGTGATTTCTCTTCACTTGGTTCAGGGTTATTGCATGATACATCAATATAGTCAAACATTTATTCAATAACTGTTTCTTTACTGATAGGTCTAGGTTCATCTTCAATCATAGGTGCATAATCATAGTATCTCTCTTGAATCATGAACTTCTCATCAATCTTCACATGTGCACTTTCAATGATTTTATTCAACCTCAAATTAAAACATCTGTAAGCTTTTCTCTTAGTAGAGTAACCAAGAAAAATACCTTCATCACTTCTAGCATCAAACTTACCAACACCATCATTGCTCTTGATGTAACACTTGCTTCCAAAGATTCTAAAGTATTTTACAATAGGAACATTACCAAACCAAAGTTCATAAGGTGTCTTGTCTGTGCCTGGTCTTAGTTGAATTCTATTGATAGTATAGATTGTTGTATTGACTGCCTCTCTCCAATAGGTGTGTGCAACTTTTCCTTCAATCATGATAGTGCACACTGTGTCAAGTATGATCGTGTTTCTCCTTTCTGCAATTCCATTTTGTTGAGTGGTTCTAGGTGCACTTAGCTATCTTTTGATCCCATGTTCTTTTTAGTACTCAAGAAACTTGTCAGAGGTGAATTCTCCTCCTCTATTAGATCTTAGACACTTTATCTTTAATCCAGACTCATTTTCAACTTTATCTTTGAATATTTTGAACTTGTCAAAAGCTTCAGATTTATCTTTCAAGAACACAACCCACATCATCCTTGAGAAATCATCAACAAACAAAATAAAATATCTTTCACCATAGTATGATCTTGTTTGAGTAGGTCCACATAAGTCTGTATGCACTAGACCTAATTTGTTCTCTACGGAGTTCTATTTTCTTCTAAATGAGTTCCTCACATGCTTTCCCATCACACATTCCCTGCACATAGTATCAACTAGTCTTGCAATACTAGGAAGGTCTCTTAATACCTTTACATTGCTTATCTTTCTTATGTTGTCAAAATTGATATGACAAATTATTTTGTGCCATAACCAACTGTCATCTACTTTTGCAACAAAACAACTTACTTTAGAGTTGAGCTGAAAGAAATTACCTTTAGTCTTTGAACCTAATGCAATCATGTCTCCTTCTTTGTTATTAATGATGCACTTGTTTTTTTGAATTCCAACTGATATCCTTTATCGAGCAACTGTCCAAAACTTAGTAAGTTATGATGTAAACCATCAACATACATAACATCATCTATTTTGTTCTTTCCATCTAGAGTGATTGATCCTCTGCCTATGATAGGTTTAGGAGTGTTATCTCAGAATCTAACCATGCCACCTTTGTACTTATCCAAATGTACAAATCTATCTTTGTCTCCTGTCATGTGATGTGAACAACCACTGTCAATGATCCAGTCTATTTTGATGTGTGCTTGGGAAACTAATGCCAATTCTTGTGCTTTCTTTTCATCTTTAACTTCCATTTCATCAAAAAAAATTTTAATATCTTCAATTGCAACGAATCTAATTTCATCCTCTCCTGAATCATCATCAGTCACACCATCTTTAGCATAGTAGCATTCCTTTGTATATTTAGGATTGTAATCTGTTATAAACTTCTTGACTCTTGTAGGACACTTGGATGCAAAATGACCAACTTTGTTACATGAAAAACATTTGAACGGTAACTGTCCTTCATATTTTACTTTTCCTTTCCTTTCTTTCTTAGTGATCATAGCAATGATTTATTTTAGTCCTTTATCCACTTCTTCTTTCTCAATATTACTAGAAGTGCTCATAGATTTCTTACCATGGACTGAGGCTTTGAAGGTTGTTTCAATTTTAGGTTCTGTCTTCAATCTTGATATCTCAAATGCTAAAATTGTGTTGATCAAGGTTTCTCTTTTGAAGTCTTTTGAAAATTGCATAGTCTCATCCAAGATGTCTATCTTTCTCTCATAATCTGTTGTCAATGTAGTCATCAATTTGTCCATTATGTCTTCCTCTAAAATTTCTCCACCATTATTTCTAATTCCTAAAACTGCTTCATTAATCCTCTGATTGTAAGCTCTGATGTTTTCTTCAGGTAGTATCTCTAAATTGTTGTATCTCTTCTTCCATGTCTTTCTACGTGCATTCTTTTCTTGGATGTCTCCTTCAAACATGTCTTCTAGGTACTTCCATATTGAATAGGCTTTGTCTACCTTTTTAATATCATAAAATTCACAGTCAGATAAGGAACTTATTAGGGCTTCTTTGGCAATTGCATTTTGGGTGAATACCTCCTTTTGTTTAATAGTAGAATCTTCTTTTGCAAGATATTTCAAAGTAGGAAAATCAATTGCATGAGTAGAAACCTCATATATCTCAAAACCAATGCATTGTAGGTGTGTTAACATTTTTTTCTTCTAGTCAAGATAATTCTCTCCATCAAACTTAGGAATCTCTTTTCTGAAGTATGTCATTTGATCTACCTTAAGCTATTAGGCTTTCTCTCCAAGGAACTTGGCTCTGATACCAATTGTTAGGAATATTCCCAAGAGATGAATGAGAGGGGGGGTGAATCAGTTATCTACTAGTTTTAATTCTTTTCTCCAATTAAGTACATAATAAAATTAAGAATAAATACAACAAGATAACACATAATAGAACACCACAATTTTGGTTATGGGGAAACCAAAATAGGTAAAAACCCCAGTGGGAATTAACACCCACAAAGAACTGCACTAGAGTATAATGATCCCTGTTAGAAGATCTTACAACCCTGTTAGGAGTTGATCTTTATAATGCAATAAGTATAGTGACCTGGTCAAGGGTCGAACCCTGTTAGGATTCTTTTACAAATAATCCTATTAGGGGTGAGGACACACTATCCAAGAGCACAATGCTCAAATGATGAAGGTTGCAACCTTTTGAAATATAGATATACACTATATCTGATAATTAAACTATTTAAGTAGACCTGCCATCTTGATTAGTTCCAGTGAATTGTATACACTCTCTGCTTCTTCACATAGATCTTCAACTAATGAATGATATAGCTTTACTGTCCCAATACAAATAGCATTCTACTCTACTCTTTTCTGTTGTCTATTTCTTCTCATTCACACTTGGCGATCACAAATGAACTACTATAAGTATCTTCCTCAAAAGATATGATTATGTTGCCTCTAGGAAGCCTTTCAACAACTTTCTTATCGGCTAAACTAAGCACACAACATAATTAGAACCACGCAACACAAAATGAATAGACGCATCACTTCACACAGTTGGCTCCACCAAAATAACTCAAATGACACACTTCAGATGAAACATGTTATGCACCTTTTTTTAAACATTGTTAACTCATAAATAAACATGAATATGAACACGCATATCCCAAAGATAGGCGCAAAAGAAGAAACAATGAAATTACTGTTGGCTCTTAATAACAATATTATGAAACTGTAGCTGGTAAACAGATCAACATAACTCAACTTTAACTGCACTGTTGAATTTGCATGTATGAACATAGCATAATAAATATGTCTATAACATATAAATGACTGCACAAGGCTCCAACATATCCATACTAAAAATTGAATACAGTATACTATTGTATACTATATGTTGTCATCAATGACAAACATACAGTCAACTATTTGCATAAAGGCAAATCTCCAACACGCACATCGTGAGTCAAGGCATCTATCACCTATAGAGCATATGGTACCTATGGTGCCTAGGGTGCTTGGGGAGCTTGTACTATAACCTATGGTGTACCTAATATCTGAGGAGGCACCTTCTGTGTCAGAATATGTCCCTGTACTAATGAAACCTGCTATGTTTGTACCTGTGGAGGAGCCTGTGCTCTTGGAACCTGTCTCGCAGCTACAATATGATCCTGTCACCCAACTCTCTATCTCTGCTACCCCCATTCTACTCCTGGCCTCAGCTGAACCACACCAGGTCCCTGTCCCTATCGGGCCAGTCTGAATCCCCACCTCTAGCTCTGACATGTCCACCTCATGTTCGAGGTCCCACCCATCCTCTACTAATCACCCTCAGAGCTCTCTATACTCTAGGAGCTCACCGTCTCTGCCTACCTCCACCACCACTAGCATCCCCATCCCCACCATCATCATCCAATGTATCATTTGCATCCAGGATAGGCTCTAATGGATCGGTGAACCTCAGGAATCTATGCCTCAAGAACCAATCTCTGTACTCCATGGACATCCCTACATCTACAACGTGATCCAAGATGTCCCATCTGATAAATATCAATCTATCAATCTCATAACATGCATACTAGAAATTAATCTGTGCACCCCACATCAACCACTTGGCCTGTACTCGTGCATATAGGGCCATACCCTAAGGCATGTCCTGCACTCAGCCATACTGCCTGGAAACTCATTCGAAGTAGAATCTCTCAATCATGAGTGGTGATCGACCAATCATCCACCTTGGAAAAAACATGTATGGGATCTCATTGTCATCCTCCAACCAACCCTCACATCCCAAATATGGTCTCCATATGACCTGATCCATATCATCGATCATCTGATGCCAATACTTTAGTTTTCCAAGATGATGCTGGACAACCATGCCACCATACAGAAAGGCATAAGGACACCCATAGCCTTGAACATGTGCTGATATTGATCTCGTAATGGGTATATGCTCCCATATCCATAAGTGAAGCAACACTACACCAATAGACACTGCTGCACTCAATCTATATACAATCTCATGCAAATAATGGTATAGATGAGCTAAGACACATGATCCACATTCAAAACACTGAGGCTATGCAATCAAATCCTCAATCTCATCAATCAGGAAGTAGTAAACCTCCTATCACAACACCTAAAACTGTTGGCAATGTCAGAAAAGAAGAAAAATGTGCCCATGTAATAGTATCATCTCTGATAGTATCATCATCAAAGATGCATCTGTATACACTCCCATCATACACTAAATCATAATAGACTCATTCCGCATGAGTAGGGATACAGAGTAGTCAGTATACATCCTTAGGAGTGATGGTCATCTCACTGAGCGGTAGGTGGAAAGTGTTGTGGTCAGAGTGCCATCGCTCTGCCATAGCTGTCAATAGACCCCGGTTCAACTGAAAGTGAGGGATGTCTAATAAGAATCTCAAACCATAAACTCAATGACTGAAAACTATGGATTCACCAGCTCCTGAGCTAAATCTAGAATCCATGAATCTAGATTTCGTGCATACAATTTACGGAAATGTGCCTATTTTGTAAATCAAGGGAATTATATCAAAAAATTTCTATCAATGGATTTTGCTAAGTCAATCAATCTAATTCAATCAATATTTCCTCTTCTTGAGCGCAATCAACTTATTGTTCCTATCTCTAGATCTTGAGACAAGACATGATCAATTATCTATCCTACCAGTTTATCCTATCAGATTGACAAATCAAACATTCATTGTTACGATTATCCTAATATTGTAATCATTTTTTTGCATTACTACAATAGACTTATCTATCTTGGCAATCAAATTGTTAATCTAGATAATCAATCACAAATCAATTTGAGCATTTCAAATCAAGTTTCCATCAATATTCCCTATAGGTGTCACTTGGCTAAGTGTACGCGACATTTTAACCTATGCATTATTTTAAACATTATACGCATCATTTAATCTAGCGTAGGTGATACTTCATTATCTAAGAGGCATTTCATCAACCTAGGCGTCACTTAAACGTTCCTAGGTGGCATTTAAAACATAAGGTTTTGTTGAGTGGCATTTTAAACCTGGTTTGACAATTTTGACCTAGCTCATAGGCATGGCTTAACTACTCCTATGTAGCATTTGATAGTGTGGAGGTGGCATTTTACTACCCTAGGTGTGGCTTAAACAATCCTACACAGAATTTTGCAGGACATAATCTCAAAAGCATGCAAAAATGACATAAATGCTATTAAAAACATGCAATAAATGCACCAAGAGGGTCAGAATCACTCATCGGAGGTCCGTAATCCAAGGGTCTCTGGTTCTGACATCCTCTCTCAAACCGATGCTCTCAAATAGGTACCACCATGGTTGATAGTCTCACAGGATCAGAGCAAAAATATCAACAGTAAAAAGTGAAAATGAATAGTAAATTTGGGTTTTTCAACCTATTTAAGCTATAAAACCTAATTTTAGAGGTATTCTTACCCAATGTGACCTAAATTTGCATTTTTTGCAAACTGGGGCATGTTGTGATATCATTCTCATCATCATTTTTTTCATAAATGAAATCATCTTGGATCTTGTTTTACATCAGTCTCATCATGTTTTACATCTGGACATCAATCTGTTTCATTTCTGAGGAGGCATCATCATATCATCAAATCAGGGTTCTGTATCAAATCTGTGGCATTGAAAATTCAAACTTTTATCAATGGGGCATTATGTATCTTATCAAATCAAAGTTTCAAATAATTTGTGAATCATTTTGTATCAAATCAAATCAGGGTTTCAAATAAATCAGTGGTGAATCAGTTTTTATAAATCAAATCAGGGTTTCAAATCAATCATTCAATCCGGTCATCAATCAGATCAGTTTTGTATCAATCAATCAATCAGTGATCAAGACATGCAATTTTCTTTGAATCAATGTGCTTCACACATCAATTCAAAGAGGGGCATTTGTAGACACCTAAAATTGGGCAGGTATCCTAGAATCATTCAAATCTGCAAATCTTAGCCAAATGCTTTTATTTTCATCAAAATGGATCAAAATAAATTCAAACAGACATTTATTAATCAAAGTGGACAAAATCAATTTAAATCAAAGGATTAATTAACCATGATATCAAATAATCAAATATAAGCCTAAAAGAATCAATCAAAATTATATAATTGATTTTAATCAATTAATTGTATAGTTTTAATCAAAAATCAAATTGAACCTATTCATCCCTACATGGCTAATTTAATTAATTAATTGAATTAATTAATCATAATATCTTTCAACATGAATTTGAGCAACCAATGGGAATTGAGAACACAAAAGCACATGGATCACTCCTAAATTTGAATCTCAATCACTCATTTTCAGCTTTGAATCTCAATCACTCAAATTTGTCCCTTTGTCTCAACCTTTGAGACAACCATTTAAATTTTCCCCTCATTTGAAACCATCTCAAAGCCTTTCACTCAACCAAAGATTAATCATGATCAATTAACTCTACCCCCTACACTTGGGAATTTACTATAAATACAAGCCATTTTTAAGCATAATCATATCCTAGAAATTCGAATGCAAAACATCAAACCTATAGTCATTTTCATAGCAAAGTGGAGCATAATTGAGAGATAATTATAGCAATTGAGCATTATGGAGAGCATTTTAGTTGCATTTGGATTCACTACTATCATCATTTGAGACAATTGAGCTAGATTAAGCATACTTTTATAAATTTCTCATTCTAGGATTGTCACTAGTAGAGATTAAGGCTGAGAGCTTTACTAGCATACTAGTTAGAGAACCATGAGATGTTTAGTGATTTGATTACAATTATTTAGCTTAAATTGTTTATTATTTTCCGTATACTTGTAGTTAAATAAATCAATCTCATGAAGGTGTAATTAATTCACACACACCCACATAGAAATATTTTTACTTGCCTATCAAACAATTTTGTTTTGACTGTGCAGGTAAGAAGTGTGGAGGATCAATTACGATGGAAAGCTGAAATATCTTGTCTTATTATAGTCTATGTGTCATATGGGTTTTTTTGTAATGATGGTTTTTTGTCTTGTTCGGCTTGAAGCTTGTTGGCCCCCTTTCTTTATAAAAGAGGATTTCAGGGCCTTTTTAGATGAGTATTTGAGTTTTAGGAATCAGGAAGAATGTCTTAGCTTAGTAAGAATAACACTGTAATATTCTAGAAATAATTTAAAATGAATCAGTATGATTTTCTGTAAGGGTTCTCATGGAGTTGAAAGATGCATTATATAATAAAATGGAAGAGATTTATTTGATATCCAATGGTGGTTCAGATCTCTCATTTTGTTCAAATTTGTCAAATTTTAAATGAAATGAATGAAGGGTTTATCTCATTTAGTGCATTGTTGTGATGTATGTAACTTTTATTTCATGCTATGATCTAAATGATCATTTAAATTTTGGATTAATAATGTAGATCTAACAAAGTTATACAAGGATTGTGATAAGTAGTTTGAGCTGGTGTTACTATTGAAGAGATATTGCAAGGCAGTACTCTTAGATCTATGCTATGAATAGAAAAATATTGTATAATGTTACTAATGAATCCGATACCCAAATGGATTAGGCAGTGGTCTAGGATTTTGTGAATCTTGCAAGTATGGGGTTATTCCCGCTTTTCTATTTCTTACTGCAAAAAAAATCAATTAATTCATGAGGAATTTTATTTTGTGTTGTAAATTGGTAAGTTATTATATCTCATGATCGAGAGGATATTGTTTCAAAGGATGATCAACCATTATCTAATATATTTGTGATTATGCTGAAATTTGTATGAGATTTTTGCTCACATTAATGGTTAGTATAGTTTTATGAAGTGATTTTAAGCATTAAAGGGATCCCCCCTTGGCCTTGCATAGCCTAAAGCATAGAGGGATAAATCAGTGTCTATGTTAGGTTGTCCAATCCTCTTATAGGTTTCTAAACAATGGAGTTGGTTACTCTATGGAATGTATTTAAGGGTGTACTGGTAGTTGTTGAGTGTAAATCATTTTTAGGAACCAACAATACATTTAATTGCAAGATAACTATTCATTAAAACATAACTATAATTAACATGGATAAATTGCATAGCTATAACTATTTAGGAGTTTTTTTTATTAAGAAGGTAGTTTAGAGATAAGTTCAACCATGATACCAAGTTCAAATATTCATGACAAAATACATAATAACCAAGTCTTGAAACCCTTTAACCATGACTAGACACTTGACAAGGACAAAAAAAATAGAAAAAACTGACAAAATAGAGTCATTACTTGTGTTCATCATTGCCTCCTAACCTAGATTCTTTTTGGTCCTAAAGAAAGTGAAAATTTCATAACTCTAGCATTAATCCTATGATCACCAGGAGTAACATGGCATGTTCCTCCATGATCTAGGATCCAATATATTCCTTTAGAATTTTCCAATATTTTCTACTTGGAATTTTTTGCATCCTCATTGTAAGCATTTCCCTTGTCCCTACAACTTGATAGTAGCCATAAAAATATTGGTGGTTGGAAGATAAGAGGAAACCAATCATCCTGCTGTTAGAATGAATTTAGAATAACTAGGGGGGAATCTATTATCCTCAGGTCTAGATGTACCAATCGAAACTTTATAACACTTTAAATAGCTCAGATCTTCTCAGAAACAATAACATAAGTCAACAACATAAATATGCAGTTTACTATTCAAATGTAATTAGCTTGTAGAAAATTAACAATAAAACATAACATAAACATTCACACAAGTTAACACTAGTATTTAACATGGAAACCCAAATTGGGAAAAATCACCAGTAACATTCTACCAAGTTTTCACTCTTCTAAAGTGAGCTCTTCTAGGAGCCAACCCTATTAAAGGTTACAAAACACATTGCTAAATGTGACCTGGTTAAAGGATTTAATCACCCTATCAAGAGTGGCCTTGTTAGAGGTCTTAGAACATTCCACCTGAATGTCACCTTGCTCAAAGGATTTATACAATGACTGTTAGGTCAACCTGGTTAAAGGATTTTGACTGGTACAATGGTTAGAAAGTAATCAATAGGTGTGATCTAATACATACAACTTAATTTGCAAATACAGACCCAATTAAGCTCTTATGCTAATTCACTGAGTGGCCTCCATTCTCATGTCAATCTTCAGATCTTCTTGGAAATCTATCAAGCAATCACTTTCACAACTCTCTACTTCTCTGTTGAGCCTTCTTTGCTAGATCATGCCAATCAGTCAATTAACCATGCAATTCGCTTGCATACACTTTTCACATTCATCTCACACTTTGGAAAACCCATCGAGGTTATCTTATACCTCTTCATCTAGGCAAAATAAATATTTTTCTCTTAATCAAGATCGTAGATCTTAGGTTAGGTCAGATCCAATAGATCTTTCCATCATTTACATTTAATTTACTTCTCCAAAGTAATCATTAATTAAATATTGGATCCATGCATTAATTATAGTTACCCGTGCATTTAAATAGTGTGGACCAATTGTGATTATCCTTAATTAACTTTACATATCCCAATAAATTCAATTATGTCAGCCAGAGATCTCTAATCTCAACAATTAGCAAAATACTGCTGCTCGGCCAATGCTGTGTTCTTCCACTTGGTCATCACTATTTTCCTCAGCAATTTGCTGGCACTCGGTCGATACCAAGAAATTATGCTCGACATACACTGGTGCTCAGTTGACACAAACTCCACTTGACATATACTGTTCCCAGTAAATTGACATCTTGACTTAGTGTAATGGATAAACAACACATTACTTTTCCAATGTACCAACTGAGAAAGTACTCTTGTAATTTCTCTTAACTCATCCATTTCATTTGGTCTTCTTGTTATCCTTGCCTTCAAATCTTCTTCAACAATCAATAGATATGGTACTTAAACAGATAGCAATAGTCTCACCAGTTAAGGTTTGACATCAATGACAAAAAAACAATTGTTTACATTGTAGCTTTCCAAAAATCTCCCTCTTTGGAATTAATGGCAACACTAATCAATAAAAAAATAATTTTGCAAACATAGTTACCATACAATCCAAAAATTCTTCCGGTGTTCCTTGATATGAACAAATATTCATTAATGTCTTTAGCTTCATTCTGATTCTCATCTTGTAAAACATTTCTCCCTCCGTGTCTGTAATCACATTGAAATCTTTCTATTTTTGTTCAACTATAGACTCTCTCTTTCAGTAAACTCTCCCTTTTTCTCTAAGTATAGTAAATTCTCCCTCTTTCAGTAAACTCTCCCTCTTTGAAAACAATGCCAATGATGTTGACATCTTTATCATGCAGATTCTTCTGTTCTAACTCAGTATCATCTTACTTATGACTGATCCTCTTTTCTATCCTTGTCTTTCTTTCATAGCTTTAGGCAGCATCCTAAAGTGTGACTTCCTGTGGATCAATGTGTCAAATATTCTGAATATAACATTTGATGCAATAGTTCCATTCTAAACTAATTAGCCTCATTTAGGGGAATCATCCCTAATTTAGCTTGCAGATACTCCTGAGCATCCTTGGGTAATGCTTTTGTAAATATGTCTGCTGATTGTTCCTTAGTATGCACATATTTCAGTCTCACTTTCTTGTTTTGAACTAGCTCCCTCAAGTAATGATACTTGATAGCTATATGCTTTGTCTTAGAGTGCATCACAGGGTTCTTAGAAATATTGATTGCACTCATGTTAACACAATATATAACAACTAGTTTTGTGATCACTTCTTTCATACCTTTCGGTAGTATCTTCAACCACACAATATTAGAGCAGTTAACTACTGCTGCCACATACTCGGCTTCAGCTATAGGTTGTGAGGTGCAATTCTATTTCTTTCTTGTCCATGAAATCAATCTCTTTCCTAGAAGAAATGCACCACCTGTGGTGCTTTTCTTGTCATCCACATTTCTAGCCAAATCAGAGTCAGTGTAAACTCTGAGCTAAAACTTATCATTCTTTTTGTAATACAGACCATATTCATCTGTTCCTTTCAAATATCTCAGAATTCTTTTTACTGCCATCATATGAGTTTCTTTGGGATCGGAAGAAAATATTGTAACAATTCCAATAGCCAGAGCAATATAGGTCTACTGTGTACAACATATTTTAGCTTTCCAATCATTGACCTGTAAAGGGTTTAATTCACTTATTTTGTATCATCATTTTTTGTTAACTTCTGTCCAGTAGCCATGGGTGTACTCACTAGTTTTGATTCTTCCATTCCAAAAGTTTTTAGTATCTCCTTGACATATTTTGATTGAGTAATATAGATAACATTCTTCATTTGATATATTTGCAGGCCAACAAAGAATTTGATTTCACCAAACATAGACATCTCAAATTCAGTTTGCATTTCTTTTGCAAATGTTTGGCATAACACATCTTGTCCACCAAATATAATGTCATGAACAAAAATTTCAGCTAATAAAGTACCTTTATTTTATCCTGTATTTAAATATAGATTTCTGTTGTCATTGGTTCTTGCAAATCCAATATTTATCAAGTAATTATGCAATCTCTCATACCATGCTCTTGGTTCTTACTTCAGTCCATATAGCTCCTTGTGTAATCTGCAAACCATGTTCCTCTTGCTTGGTTCAACAAATCCATCATCTTGTTCAATGTATACTTCTTCTAATATTTTATTTAGAAATGCTGACTTTACATCCATCTGATAAACTTTAAAACCTCTGTAGGTTGCATATGCAAGTAAGGTTCTGACTCCTTCCAATCTTGCAACTGGGGTGAATGTTTCTGCATAATCAATTCCTTCCTCTTTTGTATAACCCTTGCATACCAGTCTGGCTTTATTCCTTGTTACTTCTCCATGTTCATTCAGCTTATTTCTGAATACCCACTTAGTAGCAATTACATTTTTGCCATTCGACCTAGGTACAAGTGTCCAAGTCTTATTCTTCTCAATCTGTTCAATCTCTTCATTCATGGCTTGTATCCAATCTTCATTTTCTAAGGCATCTTTTATTGTTTAGGCTCAAAATCACATAAAAAGCATGTACCATCTCTCAACTTACTTCTTGTCATAACTACAAAATCCTTTGATCCTATGATTTGATTATGTTTTTGGTGCCTCCTTACATACTTTTCTAGAGTAGGTTCTTGATTTTCTTCAGATTCATTATTCTCATTCAATTTAGGTTGATTATGTGTCTCAGTATCTTCATCAGATAGCTCAAAAATTGTCTCCTGTTGTCCGACAACCTCATTCTGTGACTTGGTAGGTGCTAGCTATTTCTCGACAACCTCATTCTTAGGTTCAAGTAATACATTAGAATCTTCCTCATCTAGATAGATAAATGATTTGTAACTTTCAGGTTCTTGTGTGCTTTCTGCTTCATTTCTTTCTACATATTCATCAATTCTAACATCTGTAATTTCTTCAATTTTGTTAGTGTTAGAATTCAAACACTTATATGCTTTACTTTTAGTTGAATATCCAATAAATATGCCTTCCTCACCTTTAGCATCAAGTTTCCATTTCTTTTATCCTTCAGTATAAAACATTTTCTTCCAAAAATTTTTAAATATCTTACATTAGGTGCATATCCATACCATAGCTCATAAGGTGTAGCATTAGTACCTTTCTTGACTTGTACTCTATTTAGGGTATAGACTGTTGTACTTATAGCTTCTCTCCAATATTTCTATGTAACATTCTTCTCCATCATTAGTGTCCTGGCACAGTCCATGATAGATCTATTTCTTCTTTTAGCAATACCATTCTGTGGTGGTGTCCTAGGTGCAGGCATCTATCTTTTTATACCTCGGTCATTGTAGAACATGTTAAAATCATTAGAAATAAACTCGCCTCCTTGATTAGATCTCAAACATTTTAGACTTTTTCCTGTCTCCTTTTCAACTTTTGCCAAGTACCACTTAAATAACTGGAATGCATCAAATTTCTCCTTAAGAAACATAACAGTCATCATTCTAGAGTAATCATCAACAAATATAATAAAATATCTATCTCCATAGTAACTTTTCTCACCAATGGGACCACAAAGGTCAGTATGAACCAATTCTAGAATTTCCTCAGAAGTATGAGTCTTGCTTTTGAAACTAGATTTAGTCATTTTTCCAAATTGACATTTCTTACACATTGCATTTTCAGGTTTCTTTAACTTAGGCAGCCCTCTAACCTTTTTCAATTTGCTTATGATACCAAGTTATCAAATTTTACATGACACAACCTTTTATGCCATAACCAAACATCATTATATTGTGCAAGAAAGCATGTCTCATCAGCTAAGTCCAGATAGAACATGTTACCTTTTGTTTTCTCTCCACTTTCAACTAGTTCTCCAGTGGCATCATAGATCTTTTCCTTCTTGTGATGGAATTCAACTCTGTAACCAGAATTATTCAGCTATGCAACACTCAATAAATTATAGTTAATATCATCAACCCAATATACATTGTCACATCTGATCTTGTGAGTCAAGTTAATTGATCCTTTCCCTTTAACAAGACATGGTGCATCATTACCAAATTTAACATAACTGCCATTGCACTGATCTAAGGTTTCAAATTTATCCTTGTCACTAGTCATGTGATGTGAACAACCACTATTAATAATCCAATGGTCACCTTTACTCATATAAGAAATTAGTGCAGTTTTCTCATCATCATCAGAATCATCTTTCATAGAAACATACACAACTTCTATATCATTTTTATCAGATTTATCCACTGTCAGAAGCATCTTCAGATATATAGCAAGATTTCTTACCTTTGTCTTTGTAATAATTATACTTTCTGAAGTCTCAGTTATCCTTTCTGTCTTTGTACATGTTGTCCCTTCTTTCATCTTTGTCATTCTTATTAGGACATCTAGCAGCAATATGACCAACTTTGTTACATGAAAAACAAATGATAGGAAATTTACCTTTTAATTTTCCTTTTCCTCTAGATAGTCTTCTTACCATAAGTGCCTCAAGTTCTTCCAGACCATCATCTGTAGTGTCGCTCTCACTGTTTACACATTTCTTTCCTTTCTTTGATTTGTTAAGGACCAACTGGGATATGAATGCAAAATCAATAGCTTGTGGAGTGTAGTTATCAAAATTTGACATCTCAAATGTAGTAAGTATGCCTACCAGACCTTCTAAATTCAAATTGTTATTAGGAGTACATCTTAATTATTGAATTGCAAAGACTCTAATAGCGTATATAGGAAGAAGAGTTCTCAACACCTTTCTCATAATGGAGTTATCATCAATGGTTCCATTATCTCCTCTAATATCATTCACAACTTTTATCCTACCACAATATTGAACTATATTTTCTCCTTCTTGCATTTTCATTTCATCAAACTTACCTCTTAAACTTTCAGATTTGGCTCTCAACACATTTGTATCTCCTCCATAAATGGTTTCTAAGATATCCCACATCTTCTTTTTATTTATATAGATCTTTATGTCTTCAAATTCAGGATAGCTCAGGGATGATGCGATCTCCAACATTGCTTTATTGTGTTCCTACTTTTCTCTTAACTGTTCAGTGGTGAGAGGTGTTTTTGGGGCTACATAATTATGTTCAATATAGCACTTAGAAGCATCACCAATACTAGCTAGATGCAATTTAATCAAACTCTCCCATGCAGGGAGTTATCTTTGTTCAACTTTGGTACCTCCTTTTTATGCATCTTGATCTTTTTGCTCCAAGTACCTTCAAACTATTTTCAAGAGACCAAAGCTCTAATACCGATTGTTAGAATGAATTTATAATAAATGAGGGGGGGGGATCAGTTATCCTTAGGTCTAAATGTACCAATTGAAACTTTATAGCACTTTAAACAACTCAGATCTTCTTGGCAGCAGTAGCATAAGTCAACAACATAAATATGCAGTTTACTGTTCAAATTTAATTATTTTGTAGAAACTTAACAGTAAAACATGACATAAACATTCACACAAGTTGACACCAATATTTAACGTGGAAACCCAAATTGGGAAAAACCACCAGTAACATGCTACCAAGTTTTCACTCTTCTGAAGTGAGCTCTGCTAGGAGCCGACCCTATTAAAGGTTACAAAACACATTGCTAAATGTGATCTGCTTAAATGATTTAATCACCCTGTTAGGAGTGGCCTTGTTAGAGGTCTTAGAACATTCCACCTGAATGTCACCTTGCTCAAAGGATTTATACAATGACTGTTAGGTCAACTTGGTTAAAGGATTTTGACTGATACAATGGTTAGAAAGTAATCAGCAGGTGTGATCTGATACATACAACCTACTTTGAAAATCTAGATCCCATTCAACTCTTATGCTAATTCACTGAGTGGCCTCCATTCTCATGTTAATCTTCAGATCTTCTTGGAAATTTGTCAAGCAATCACTTTCACAACTCTCTTCTTCTCTGTTCAGCCTTCTTTTCTAGATCATGCCAATCAGTCAATTAACCATGCAATTCTCTTGCATACACTTTTCACATTCATCTCACACTTTGAAAAACCCATTGAGGTTATCTTATACCTCTTCATCTAGGTAAAATAAATATTTTCCACTTAATCAAGATCGTAGATCTTAGGTTAGGTTAGATCCAACAGATCTTTCCATCATTTACATTTAATTTACTTCTCCAAAGTAATCATTAATTAAATCTTGGATCCATGCATTAATTACAGTTACCCATGCATTTAAATAGTGTGGACCAATTGTTCTTATCATTAATTAACTTTACATATCCCAATAAATTCAATTATGTCAGCCAGAGATCTCTAATCTTAACAATTACCAAAATACTGTTGCTCAGCCAATACTGTGTTCTTCCACTCGGTCATCACTTTTTTCCTTGAAAATTTACTGGCACTCGATTGATACTAAGAAATTATGCTCGACATACACTAGTGCTCAATCGACACAAACTTCACTCGGCATATACTGCTCCCATTTAACTGACATCTTGACTTAGTGTAATGGATAAACAACACATTACTTTTCCAATGTGCCAATTGATCAAGTACCCTTGTAATTTCTCATAACTCATCCATTTCACTCAGTCTTCTTGTTATCCTTGCCTTCAAATCTTCTTCAACAATAAATAGATATGGTTCTTAAATAGATAGAAATATTCTCACCAGTTAGGGTTTGACATCAATGAAAAAACAACAATTTTTTACATTGTAGCTTTCCAACACCTGCTTGGTCCTTCCTAGCTGTATATACTTGTGTTTCCTTTTCAAAGTTACATATTAGTTTGGAAAATATTGTGGTTATTCCCTTTTAAGCTCATTTGGAAAATTGTTCCATCATTGCACCAAAAGTCCAATCACTAATTGTCCCTCAGTAACAACCATCCATTCATATTCCTGAAATTCTTTTAGTAATGACCATCCATTCATATTCCTAAAATTCTTCCTCCCTTAGAGGCAACGACCATCCATTCATATTCCTGAAATTCTTCCTCCCTTAGAGGCAATGACCATCCATTCATATTCCTAAAATTCTTCCTCCCTTAGAGGAAAAATCTTCATTTTGGTGATGTATTTGGATAAAATCTTTTTCCAATCATATTAAAGAACACTAGGTTTCCTAGACTCATCCCTTAATGGTAGTGGAATGCTAACTTAAGCTTCCCTATGTGCCCTGAACTCTTCTCCCCAACTATGTTCATTTTGAATCCATGACATGAAAGCTCTAAGTTGAATATCTCTAATAGAGAAGGGGATCCCAATAAGTGTCCTTTGAGATAGCATAATTATGAAGGTAGAATTCACAAAGAAAATTTTAAATGACTGTAGGAGAGGTCTGATAAGCATGGAAGAACTCTAGAGGAGTCTCAAGAGAGGGATTCAAATACTTAAAAATTATCATAAGCTTCTAGGACAAATGTAGTCCCTTTAGATACAAAGAATAGACCTTAGGTGGAATCCTACATTCCATGAGTTGAGTTACTATTGTAACTACATCGTCTACTTTAGTTTTCAACCTTATAATCTTCTCTTCTTTTTTGTCAATCTCGTTCTACAACTACAACTTTTCTCTTTCCCATTTTTCTTCCCTATCTTTCATATCATGATATAAATCCAAAGCTATAGTTTTCTAAGAAAAAAGAGAGATTTTATGCTTTGACACCCACATTTTATTTTCCCATGCCTTACATGTGCTCATTTTTTTCTCGGACACATGCTCTGATATCTGCACTACAACAATAATAAGTTCAGCAATCCCTTGTAAATCATGGCCTTCCTATGGCCGATATTCCTCCATAAACAAATTATTTTCTTCCTGAGGAAATTCCTCTCCCACTCCTATCTCACCCTCCTCTTAAGATATATCCTTTTGTTCATCATGTGTAGGGGGTGGTGAATTTTACCTTAGAGGATTGCTAGAAGGCGGTTCTTCTTCTTGAGAGGAGGTATGAGGTAATTATAATATTTCTATGTGAAAATTGGCATTAGAATTCCCAGGTTACGTTTCCTTCCTAGGTTTTCCTCTAAGAAAGTGGCTTCTCCTCTATGATTTTTCCTCTATATCCCTAGGAGGTTTATCTTTAGTTTATTTTGTGGTTGATTTCTCTACCTGCACAGTTGTTGTAGGAGCACCTCTTCTCCCAATTTTCTGCTCCTTAGGATTAGAGGAAGTCTGTTCACTTTCTTGTTTCTCTACTTCATCTCCCCTAATCTCAGCTTCCTTATCCTTCCCTTTTTCCATCCTATAAGCATTCCTAGTTCTAATTGGGGTTTGTGTAGATGTGTTAACAGTAGGGTTTGTTGAGAGACTAGCTTCAGTACCAACTGAAAAAGGATCAGGAAATTTTTTCTTGGATGCAGGAGATTCTACTGCACAAGATGCCCTAGATGAGAATGTAAGGAAACTCAGGTGCAGAAACAGCTTCCTATGCTAATCTCTATAGGAAAGTATTGTGCAAATTCTTTTAAATCCTTACAATTACAGATTCGTTAACTACTTTAACAAAGATATTGCAACCACATACCATGCATACCGAAAACAGAGAATGACACAATGATATACCCTGGGGAAAACCTTTCGGTAAAAAAACCCCAGCACTCCAAAACCTGCACAATGTATTGATAAAAAACTATTACAGTTACAATACACTTGCAATGCAAGTTCTTTCAGAAGATTTCAAAACCCTTGAAGACAAATCACGACAGCATAAACCGTTCCAAAAATACACTCGCATCGCTCATCTTCGCAACCCTAAAAAATGCTTATATCATGCGCTTCAGTTTTTAGGGCTACTCTTAACGATAACTGTATTAGGGTTTTTACCATTCTCTGAGAAAATAGGAAACCCAAAATTTTTTTTGGGGTGATGCCTCGAACCCCACGATAGGGGAAGAGTGTATAGTACTCACATTTATCAGTTGCCACATGTCTTCACCTGTCATTGAATCTTCCTAACATAGCTCTTACGTGTCATAGGAATTCGTCATAACCGTTTTAGCCATGATCTCCTTAC
>MU228259.1:598358-625324 GCA_018584345.1 Thuja plicata
AACCCTTGAAGACAAATCACGACAGCATAAACCGTTCCAACAATACACTCGCATCGCTCATCTTTGCAACCCTAAAAAATGCTTATATCATGCGCTTCACTTTTTAGGGCTACTCTTAACGATAACCGTATTAGGGTTTTTACCATTCTCCGAGAAAATAGGAAACCCAAAACCCCGAACCCCACGATTGGGGAAGAGTGTACAGTACTCACATTTATCAGTTGCCACATGTCTTCACTTTTCATTGAATCTTCCTAACATAGCTCTTACGTGTCATAGTAATTCGTCATAACCGTTTTAGCCATGATCTCCTTACACACAATTCAAGATGCCGACACATCAACATTATTTGCAAGAAATACATTTTTACAAAACAAATAATAAGAATAGGAATTATCCAAGGTTGAGACACCTTATTCCTAACAGAGAAGGCACCCATATTCATTTTACAACCCATTATAGGGTATTACTTATATGGGTTAATTGCTGATTCTTCAGCCCCACGTCCTCAATTTCAAACCTCCTAATTCTAACAAATTCTTCCCAAAACATTGGAGAAACATCACTTAAATATTTTTCCACTAAAATTTTAATCAAACAGGGATGGGTCATAGGATGTGACCTACCTTTCTGGGTTTTTGATGCACTTATGGAGAGAAAATTGTACAAAATGTTCAACACATTCATTAATCTTTCATGTTGCATATGACTAAGAAGTTTGAAATAGGTGGAATGAAAGCATGACTATCTCCCTTCACAAGTTAAATATTTCATAATATAGAATTTCACCTCCATCCATGTAGGTGGTAGAGAAATAATCTTGGTCCCTTCTTTATCCATAACAAGCTGAGGATCAGTAGGATGAGTGAACTAAGCTCGAGCACTCCTTGCATCCTTAGTTTCAGAGAATCGTTCCCCAAATGCTGGTAACCCTGTTACTTATACAATGTGTTCCTCTATAGAAATGAAATTTAAACACTTCACTTTATCCTCTCCATTAGAGAATGTTTGAGAAAACTCTTAGGCTATCTTATCGTTACCCATTTAACCTTAGGATGTAGTCTAGCTATCCACAATTCCAAAATTTTGGTTCACATAGAGGGTCTTGAAGAATACAATCATGAACCATGGGTTCATGGTGAACTAGGGGACTACCCATAGTGATACTGATCTCTTAACTTAAGAGTTTATAGAGAAAACAACATGAAATCCCTCTAAAATCAACAATTCACTCTCAACAACCTTTTTGTAACCTCCTTTCCTTTCTGCAACCAAGAACTCTAAACAAAATCTTGCATGTAACTTTCGTTTGTTTAACCTAGTTACAATTAAAAATTCAAAGTTATGACACCTTCAAGAAAGGAAATTTCATTTGAAATGAAGGCAACAAAAAATATGATGAAAAGTAAAGAAGGACATGACAACCTTACAATTTCAAAATGCTCAAATGGTCACATCAAAATTTAAATTAAAAACACATAAAATTAGGAAATGACATTGCAATGACATGCTGGTGCAAAAACATTCTCTCAATTAGTGTGGATATGATAAATAATTGTACTCCCCCAACTTAAATATTCACATGTGTCCACATATGCAGAGGTGAAAGTATAGGATTTATAAAGGTAGTTATGCAATTTAATCATTTTAAGGAAGTTATGGTGAAATAAATGAAATCTATAATTAATGAATACCCATAAGTTGAGTGTACATACCTAATTGTTTTTCCATAAATGCACATTGAGTGAAGGATGAATTCAAGTAGTAAATGCAATTAACCATCATGTATTAGCAGGGTGGAAGAATGCAATGAAGTGAAAAGGTGGATGAGGTGGAATACAAGTGGAGTGGTACAAAGGTAAAAAGTTTATTATGAAGAAATGTATGCCCATAAGATGTGAGTATTTATTATGATTTTATGTGGATAGAGATCTAGGATGAAGGTGGGACATCAAGTCCCCCTAATTTTTTCGTAGGAAGTTCAGAGTTGCTATGATTTGCTAACTATTGTAGGAACTCCTCTTTTGTAGTTGGCTTATGATATTAATGTAACCTATGACCATTAACCAGTAATTTAAATTTGACAGGATCAATGGTGGAAAGCTACACAACACCATTCAAAAAGACATATAATCTCATATGGACCTAACTAATTTGTTTGTAGTTTTCCCATATTGTGTTTGTACCTAAAATCATACAAACGTGCTTAATCACCAGCCTAGAATTTCTTTTCTTTAATGTATGTAATTATCATGCTATTTTATGCATTGATTTTGCACTATTTCTATTTGTTGTAGGGAAGATTTTTTGAGTTCATCTAGAGAATTCATTTGTAGGATCCTTTCTTTCTAAGTTGTAGACAGATCCATATCCAGATGTAGTGCTTTCCTAAGTGTCTTTTGTTCAAATTCAACATCCATTATAGTTGATTTTCCATATAACATCTCAAATGGGTCAAATCTAGTAGTTGTTTTCCATCTTGTCCTATAGGCCCAGACCAATTTAGGTAATATATCTTCCCAATCTTTCCCATGGATTGCCACTATTTTGGTTAATATGGATTCAATCTCTCTGTTTGTAATCTTAGCCTTCCCATTTGTATATGGAGGATAAGGACTAGATTTTTTATGCCTTATGTTGTACTCATTAACTAGGGATGTGATAAAATTTGAAGTGAATTGTGCACCTTGATCATTCACAATCTCCCTTGGAACCCCATAGTGGGTAAATATTTCCTTATAAAGGAACTTTGTAACTTTGTTATCCCAAGAATGCTGCATTGACTTGAATTCAACCCACTTAGCTACATAATCAGTACACACCAATATGTATGATTTTCCATTTTAGGGAGGATATATAATTCCAACAAAGTCTAATCCCCATTTGTAAAAAGGTGTAATAGTCACTTGGGGATACAATGGAATCTCATCTAATTTAGTGGGTCTACCCATCCTTTGGCATGTGTCACACTTCCTAGTATACTTGGTTGCATATTTATGTAGAGTAGGACAATAATAACCTATATTAAAGATCTTTATTGTTGTGCTTTTGGCTGCAAAATTCCCTCCACAGGGCTCATCATCACATGCATTCAGAATTTTATAGGTTTCATCCTCCCTAACACACCTTCTCATGACTTACTCTGGCCTTGCATAGAATAAACAACCAACTATCCAGGAAAAAATGAAACTCTTTTCACCAAGAAACCTTTTCTCCTTTGGATCCTTTGGAGATAAATGAACACAGATTCTATTAGCAACTATATAGTTAACCTTTCCTAATCTAGACTCTTTCCATATGGAGAATATTACCAAGATGGATGATTCTACTACAAATTGTGTAGTCGAAGACTACCTCAACAGAATCTCTGATTTCCTGGGAACTTGTGGAGGGCATGTAGCGGTCTTTTTTCGATTCTATCCTTTTTTTTTGTCCCTGTCTTTTCTGTTTATTTGTGGGAATTTTTTGGTAAGGCTATTTTCTAGCTAGTTGTTTTTTCTTTCCTAGTTTGGTGCTATGGCACATATGTTGTTGAACTCTATTTAATATCTATGAAACTTTTTAAAGGTTTTAGGTCCTTGTAAAACCTATTTTTACTTAATCAGAATAGAATCTCTAATTGCCAGAAAAATGGATCGGAAGTTGAGAATGAAAAGAGGAATAATAGTCAGAGAAAAGGAGAGGCTACTTCTTTAGAAGAGGAATAATTAAAAACTAAAAAAGTTGCTAATATGAGTGTCCTCAATTTTGCAAGGAGCAAAGTTGTTCTAGCCTTTAATCTGGATAAATGGGCCTTCCATGAAATTCAAGAACTGTGCATCAAGTATAGAGCCTTGGATGTGAGAAATGAGATGTTGGAGGAGACTGTGGATAAAATGAGAAATGACATGGTAATGTACAATACCTAAGGTAAAAATTTTATGATTGAGGATTTTGATAATTCTAGCAAGTTGGATGAGAAAATTTCAAGCATCATCGAGGAGAAACTTTCCCCCATTCTTAGTAGAGTCAGTAATCATGAGAACATGCTTACGAAACTCCTGTCCATCAACAATGAAGGCAAGCAAGCTACTATCAATAATCTTAATGCACTTTGTGCTCTGCTAGAAGGAAATTATCAGGAAAAAAATGCCATCCTAACTGATGATGATTCTATGAAGCTGGATGACTAGAATTCTGGTCCCATGTCTAGAACTAGAGCAAGAATCAAGAAGAAAATGGTCACTCAGCCTAAAGAACTAATGAGTCTTAAGGAATTAATCCAAAAAATTCAGGCTTTGCATGTGGATTCTGAGGAATTCCTAAAGATGCTGGAGTGACTTGTGCTACTAAGGGTTTTGTTGGCTCTGTCTGTTGGTTGGTGTGCTGGAAGGTTTCCCCCTTTTCTTATGGATGGTGATTTTTTTGTAATATATTTTTTTTAGCCATTCGTTGGTTCTGCCTTTCCTTGTTGGTATTCATTTCTTTTTTTGATGTTGTTTCTTTCTCTTATCTTTTCTAGCTTGTAAAGGGTTCCAAGGTCCCTTTAAAATCTATTTTTACCTCATTCAAAAACTATATAGTTAGCTATATATACATACCAAGCTGTATGAATAGAAATAGAAAATAAGTGCTCACCCAAAAAATAATCATCAATAATTCTAGAATCTTCTTGAGTTTTTAGTCTAGAAAGAAAATCTTCCACCACAATGGATTTACCTAGCTTGTCAATTATGGTAATGCCAAACTCTTACATCAACAATAATTATCTTGCCAATCTACCCATTATTGCAAGATTTTTCATAAGGTACTTAATGACTGCATGATTTGTATGCATACAAATTTTATAACCAGTAATGTAGTGCCTAAATTTTTCAAGTGCATAAATAACTACAAACAATTCCTTCTCTATGACAGTATAATTTAGCCCCAGTCCTTGCAAATTTTTGCGTATGAAATAAATGGCATTTTCCATAGTACTTTATTTTTGGCGCAAAAATTCCCCAATGGAATATTATGATGCATCCATTTGAATATGAAAAGGTATTGACCATTTAGGTCTTCTAAGGATATGGGCTTGAATAAGAAATGACTTAAGCTACATAAGAGATTCTTCACATGTTGATGTCCACTCAAAATTTACATCTTTGGTTAAAAAAGTATATAAGGGTCCTGTAACACCCCAAAATTGGCATCTTGCAACCCTAACCAATTTTGTTGCATTTATCATTCTTTAGAATCATCAAAGTCCTATTGTACTAGGAAATTTTGAGTTTTGACTGACTCTACTTGACCTAAGTGTCAAATGCAGAAAACCCTAAATCTGCATTAATCATACATTATATTTAATTCCTAAAATATCAATTCCCTGGCTAAATAAACCTAATGATTGAATTAATTTAATTATAAAGTCCTAGCACTTTAATTAAATCAAATTCACCCCTTTTAGCTAAAACACATAAAAGGAATCAAATAATATTTAATTATTAAATAAATACCCTCATTTCAATAATTGAATTTAATTGTTCAAATAAATGAGAAAATATATTTATGAGGTCATATTCTATTTATTTAATTAAATATTCTCTCCAAAATCTTCTCTCTAGTTCAGAAATAAAAACTTTGAGTTGACTGTGATTTAAAAGAGAAACAAATCAGTTAAACTCAAAAAGGCAACAGATGACTGTTTCTCTCAAAAGAAACTTCCTATTCTCGACTGATCCTCAATAAGTTAAGTGTTTCTCTCCAAGTAAACTTTCTATTCTGAACAGACTCTAGGTCTATAAAAGAACTCTCTCAGCTCTCATTCAAACTAGTCTTGAAATTTGTAGTCTTGTAATTTGAATTCACTAGTTTTCTAATTGAATGCATTGATTTTAGAATTGTTGCAATAATCTTAATATCATACTATTTTAATATCATTTAGATTAAACTTGCATGGTTAAATTCATTTCAAGCAATCTTAGTTTGGTTATCATTGTTCATTTCTTAGATTAGCTTAATCTTTTACATTCTTAGCTTAATCTCTCATTTCTAGATCAATATTGCATTCATTTCTTAGATTAATCTAGATTAATATTGCATTCATTTCTAGAATAAACTAAGCTCTCTAGAATACTTTTGAATTACTTATTTTCTTAAATCCTCCATTCTAGAAATGGTCTAGGTTGTTGGACTCTCGATTCTGAGAGCTTATTCAAAACCCCAACTAGATAGGAGGCAACAGGTCGAATCATACAGATATGCAAGATAGATAATTTCATATCCATTCTTGTATGTGATTGGTGAGTAATGAATATGTTGAAGTGTATGGATAAATAAGAAGGCCACATTTAGCTATCACATTTCTGGCGCCCACTGTGGGGCAGAAAATCAATTTCTGGCATCATTCTACATTTTTTTAATCAATCTATTTTTTGTCCCTACGGCTCTGCAGTGAAGTTTCGCGCAAAATTTCTCACATATCCACATGAATTTTTACTATACTTCATGTGAGACTGAGTGTTTCTTCACACTTCTTGTGGCATTTCTGTGCAGACTTTGACAACAGAAGGTTTAAAATTTGTAGATTTATCATTCTGTTTTCTGACCACTAATGATTTATGTTTGCTGTTGACCGTGTCTTTCTATTTTTTTAAATTTTTAAAATAGCTTAACATGTGGTCTGCAGGATGAAATGATGAAGATTCCTTTTATAACTATGCAAAATTGCTAACGGTTTGATTGCAGGAGGCATGTCAGAGAATGTGTGTCAGAGAACGCTTGTCAAAGCACTTTTGGAAACTTATTTAAACACTCTATTTTCTTTCATGCTTTCTTCACATAGTTTAAATAGGGCCTTGTTAATAATCTGTTGAGTGTCTTGATAGAAGAATAGGGTAATAGGATCTTCATTACATGGAAGTGATGCCCATGAATGAATCTAAGACCTAAATGCTGCTATGGGATTGACTCTTTAGGGAGCAAGGAAAGGTAATGATTCAATTAGCATGTCTATTAGTTAGGGGAGTATTCTCTTCTCTCTTAGAGAGAATCAGAAACCTAGAAGCTCTTGGATTTTTTTGAGAGAAGAGTTAGCTCAGTGATAAACCTATTTGGCATGTGTTGGGTAAGGTGAAATGGTAGAGGAGTATTCTCTTTTCCCCTTTGGGGAGAATCATAAACTTAGACCCTCAAAACTGAACCAAGTATGAGTCTAATCTTTAGCGGGCCTGCCAGAAGTTGAACCTCCAGGAAAGACCCAAGTGGGTACACACCTTTTGCCAGTGATTCTTCCCCACTCTAATAAAATAGCTTTGTTGAGCGAAAGATTCCAAAGCCTTATTAATTCTCTTCCTTGTGATTCTTGATGTAAAACATCTCAAGGAAGCCCTGTCTATTGTACTGAGCGGCACTGCTCCCAACCTTGCTTGCCAAGGGTGTACACTTTCACATGTCGATGTGGCTATATGTATCAACCTTTCTTGTGAGGCCACTAAAGGTTAATATGAATAGAATCCTACTAAATACCTTGTAGTTAGATGCTTACCTAGTTCACCTCTGAAAGGAGACATAATCTTTGCGTAGGGAGAGGGAAAATTCTCTCCCATGGATTCTCACCATAGGAATACACCTGGCTGTTTGAAGGTGGTATATGAAACTGGCCCCTACTTCAAGGGTAACCTATTAACATATACTATTGAGTCCTTGGAAACACCAAAAACATGGGCGCCCTCTCAGGAGTGACATTGCTGTGTGAGGTGAACATATGCTCATAAGTTGTGGGGCAAGGATTTTGTCTTCTCTACCAATTTTATTTCTAGGGATAAACGTGTGTCTTTTTGAGTCTTCAATATCTACAATGTTAAAACTATTCAAAGACTCCCTTGTTCTTCCGAGTTGCTTTGTCCTCGGTTGAATTGTTTACGGCTATTGCTTGTGTCACGACTATCTATGCTTGTCGATAACTGGTTCTATAACATTCAAACAAAAAAACTATCAATCTGAAATTGCGTATTCTATCAGAGAACAATCTCTACTGTGTCTCAAAATCTTTATGTTGTCTTAAAAAAATTTCCAACTATCTATTTTTGGACAATTTCGCTTGGCTTTCTGCCAATTTTCGTGCGAGAAAACACTTCTTCGCATCTGTTTGTGAGAATATTTGTGCTTGTTTTGCACTATTTTCTATCCTATTCTATCACCAGTTGGTCTTTCTCCATGCCAAGTTGCAAAAATTTGCACGGGCCTATGAGAATCTGTGCACGAGAGTACACTTCTTTGTGCAAAACTGTCCCAAAACGAGCAAAATAGCAAGCTATTTTCTATCTGTTCTAAGTTACTTTTCTCAATCTAGTTTTTGTCTAAGGCCTATCTGCCTATTTCCTGTCTATACATAGTCTGTGACTAGATGTCGCAGGTTTAGAATTATGTGATTCTCACTTAAACTTGTCTCACTTCATATGTATTTACTTGTTCTATTGTGTTGTCATACCTTGCGACGCGATAGTCAACTCTTAGCTATTCTAGCCTTGTTTCTAATGACTCATGCCAGGTACACTTCACCTTTTGGCACTCTCATGTATTTATCTTGAGACAATTCCAAGCATTTTCCTAGTTCACTCCCCTTGTATAATCTTTTTCTATGGCTGTTGCAACTCAAAGTAGCAGCGTATTCCTCTCACGTGTCACTAGACGGAGTAGACCTTGAGACCAAGGAAGAGGTCATTCTAAGATTATCAGATAGCCAGAGTGCCATAGAGGATCTTCACACTCCTCTTCATTGGATACCTCTAGCTAGGAATCAACTTGATCTCCCTACCTTGTTGTTTGACCTTACGTCTAACGTTCATTCTGAGAAGACTTCAGTAGGGTTCGTAACCCATTATTTTAAGAACACCAAAATTTTGAAGAGTTCTTTCCTGAACTTGATACTATTGAAACAACAAGAGTTCCCATAGGTACTACACCTCAAGATACTTGACCTCCTCATATTGAGTCTGTGCATACTGAAAACTTGCATACTAGCAAGATGACAGACCAACATCAATTAGGTGAGCACAAAAGAGATGATGATCACTCTAAAACCAGGGGTAAGTTCCATTATCAAGACCCCCTAATGATGAGGAGAAAAAAATAACCCAGACAGACATTATGGAGGCTCGTGCTAATAAAAACTTATGTAAGATGATGGAGATTCTCCTGAAGGAGGAGAAATAGAAATATCTTCTTGAACTAGCCAATCAAGGGGCTAAGCTACCCTCAAACTACAATGTAGAGACTCTTGTCACACAAGAGGAAGAAACCAAAAATTCCAAGTCAAAAAAACAAGTTCAATGTATGCAAGACCGAATCCTTCAACTCATGAAGGATAAAGACAAACCTGCAACCCAGTTCACACTGGAAAGGATTTGTCCATTCCCATTTGATAAGAGTCTGTGCATGCCTCCTTTTCTTAAAGGAGTTGAACTTCCCAAGTATGACAAATACTTGTGTACCGCTGATCCTCAGGATCATCTGAGAGATTTTTGTGCTCTCTCTATGGAGTTTATACATGATCAAATGTACCTCATACGTCTCTTCCCACATAGTTTGGGAGGGTCAGCCATGGAGTGGGGTTCCAACTAGCATCAAGACCTTTGACGAGATTGCCAACTTGTTCTTACAACATTACTTATAGAACATTCAACATCCAGTTAATATCCATGATCTTTGCAACTTGAAGCAAAACCATGGGGAACCTTTCTTGACATTTCTCTAGAGACAGAGACAACTTTATACAAAGTATTATTGCAAAATACCCGAGTCTGAAAAGCTTGACATATTTTTAGACAATCTCCTTCTAAATTTTGAGTATCAAGTACAGCTACAAGGTCCTTTTACCTTTGACAACATGATCAAACAAGCTATAAGAATCAAAATGTTCATGGTCAAGAAATGAGAACTGACCCTACACAAAGATAATAAACAAGGGTCCTCCTTCTCTGGTAAAGACAAATCCAAATTTGTCAACAAGAACCAGAATATTGTGAATGATGGAGTTGTAGACAATGTGACTCCCAAGCCTCTGAAGGCTGCATTCAATATAAATACCACAAAGAAGGTGGTCAAAGCCATTGACCAAGCTACGACACAATCTAAATCATCTTTGAACTTTTCTAGATCAAAACCTTGGACTCCTTTACCCAGGCATGAGTTCACTCCTCTAGGAGAACCCTGAACCGCCTCACAATAGGTGCTTAGTAATCATGCCCAAAGCCTCTCTTAGGAATAGTTTATTCAATCTAAGGATCACTTCTCCCACCATGAGGTGCATTTAGTATGTTAACCCAGGTATGTATACTTGAAATGGTACAACATAGTATGTGCACTTAGTTCCTTAAAGAGTCACTCTACCTATGCTATAGGAAAGTAAAATACATGAAAGGAATCTATACTAGGGCTACAGGAAAGGAAACACACCTACTCCTTACTGAAATGAACACTACAAATTTCAAAATCTACTTAAGCCTATTCTTTCAACCTAGAGCATTCACTATAACTATCCTTGCAAGTGTTGCAGGAACATTCACAAAGTACAATATTGCAGGAAGAAACTGTAATCTTCTATCTAGAATATTGGAAATGCAAGAAGTAAATATATTCTAATTCTACTCTAATCCACCTCCCAAGTGGGTTCCCTTGGTCAACTTTTGTTAATCTATGAACACAGAATATAAACCAAAAGTTACTTCATTGTATTCCAAGAACTGATTACATGAGAATAGTACATGAAACAGAAAATGAACTTGTTGTGCAAGATAAAATCAGAACATTGTATTCCAAAATCTCCAAACTTACAAAATAACAGTCTCCTCCCTATAAATAGAGGATTGACTTCTTTATTTTAAAATAGAAACATAACCATCTAACTGAAACTACGCCAGAGAGAAAAAATAGGAAACACAACAGCCCATGACATATGTAATGAAGTCTGGGTGACCGAGTCAATATGTTGGAAGCACAGAAGGAATATAGAAGCACTTCATTCATGCATTTCTGAAATAGTGGCTCCTTATTTGCAGTAGCTATGTCTTCTAATACTATGATGGTTATTCCCCCGTAGTTGGTCTTTATCATTCTCTTTGAATGATGTCAACCACTCCCAAGTGGCTCCTATTTCTTGGCAGGTTAGTTATCATGGAAAGATATTCATACAAGTAGCCTAATCAAATTAATCTAGATATTAGAACACATATTCTGAATATTATATGAAATACTACAATATATATAATAGTGGCATAATATGACATATCTATTCTACCCATAGGTTTAATGGTTCTATCTATACTTTGACATGAGTTCAACTGATTATAAGGCCACAATTTTTCTGGTAATACTTAAAAACAAAGTATAAAGATTAATATAATAGAGATAGTAAATGGTCTCATCATCTACCCCCTGGTAAGCTGAATGCTTGTCCTCAAGCATTACATCTTCTGGTAGTTGCTCTGAAATCTCCAACCTCTGTTCTCCCTCACCTCTAGCTCATAAAAGTGTAGTAAAACCCCCTTGTCTTCTCCCAGACATCCACTCTATGATCCTCCTATAGTCGGTCAAGTCTATCAGTATTGATGTCATACAAGGGCCATAGGAGCATTGATGACTGCATGGTGAGTGGACACCAAAGTTCCTGTCTAATTTTCCTTCCTAGTTGCATATATTTTGGTGCTCTTTGAATAGCTTCTTGGAGGCTGATAGGAATGTGTGGTTCATATTTCTTCAATTATTTGGATAACCTACACCATCTTCTTTTGGCACCAGGCAAGGCTCTCTGAAAGGTGAAGTAAGACAAACCATCATACTCTGCATAGACCTCTGTTCAAATTCTGAAAATTTTATCTCTGGTTTCCTCCTTAATATTTCCATATGTCAAATTGAGCCAATCTCTAAGAAGTATATCTGGCTTGCTGCTCTCTTCTCTTAATGGTAATGGATCTATTTTCTCATGTTCCCTATAGTTTTCCAGTTTTCTATCATAGTTGGCTTCATTGTGCATCCAGAACATTAATGCCCTTAGGTGTACATCCCCTATATAAAGTAAAGGGTTCCACTCAGTCTCTACTGGAATTATGAAGTTATGCATGTAGAGCTCACAAAGTAGATTTTTCTGCCATGAAGGAAGGGTTTAGTAAAGGCCATAAAATTCTTGGGCTGACATAAACTCAGAATCTATATCTTTAATGGTCATCATTAGTTGGAACAAGAGGAACTATTCTTTCAGACATATGGTATAAAACCTAGGAGGTGGTCTACATGAAACTATTTTATCAGTCAATTTGAGGGCATGATCCATCTTTTGTTTCTATTTTTCCAATTTCTCTTTCAATTCTACAATCTCATCTCCTTGCTCTATTATGACTTTCTTCAGTTTATTTTTCTCTTCTCCCCATAAAGTTGTTGTTAAAACATACTTGTTATGTAATCCAAAGAGAAGCGTCTGCAAGGTGATTGGGCCATAATCCTCTACCTAGGTTCTCTGCTTCCTCTGTTCCTTCCATGACTTCTCTAGGAAACTTATTAACCAAGTTCTGTTGTAGGGTACTAAGGAAGTTTTTGTGTAGGCTGATTGATGGGTTACTAAGGCACTCTCCTTGTTTCTGTTTGGAATATTGGGTTTGTTCTTCAAATTGCAAAGGAGAAGTAGGTTGGCTCTTTGAGGACACTCTAGGGAGCTATCCTCTCATTCTAGGGCTTCTTCACATAGGTTTTTCCTCAATCTCTATAGCCCTTTTCTTAATAGCCTTCTTTGGCTTCTCTATTGCAGGAGTAGCTACTGCAGGAACCGACTTCCTTTTCTTCCCCTTTGAAGAAGTAGGGGTTTGTGGTTTGGCTGTAGGAACGTAAGTTCTCCCTCTAATTTTCATTTTCAATTGGTTTGGGAAGAAGTGGGTACATTTCTCTCATGATTAGGTAAAGGCATACTTTCTTGTAGATTTTTAGTTTCTGCCCTGTGGGTATCTTGCTCATCGACTGGGTCAATTGGTATTGCATCATCATGACCAATTTGTACATTAGGGTTAACCTATGGTTGTGGGGTTTTATGCTAGACAAAATTTGACCATACCACAAGAGAGGAATCCCTAAGAGATCTTTCTATTAATAATTTAATTAGGGCATGGTGGGTGACAGAATTGACATTTCCTTTTTGGGTCTCCTCAGCACTAATGCATAGAATATTGTACAAGAAATTTGGGACATTTACTAGTAGAATATGCCTTACATAACTTAGTAATTTGAAATGATGTATGTGCAAATTGGAAAACCTCCCTTCACATATAAAATACCTGATAATATGCATGGCCAACTCATTATACGGCGGAGGGATAGACATTCTTTTGCACCCTTGTTTGTTAATTTCTAGTTGAGGATCACCTCGTAGCGTGAACTAGGCCCTAGCTGATCTGGCATCATGAACATTAGGGTAGTACTCTCCAACCATTGGTAATGTACTAACTTCTTCTATCTGCTCCTTTGTTGTGACCACTATCAATCCCCATATAGTTGCTTGCCCTTCTTTAAATGTACTTGCAAATTTAGATGCTGAGTCCTCATAAAATTATGTTAGCTTTAAGAAATACCCTAACTAGCCACATGCATTAAACCTTCTTACCATTTCAACATCTGAAAGTAACAAACCATGCACTATCAGCTCATGTCTCTGTAGCTGGCCTCCCATTTATGCTTGCTAGATTCCAATTTGTCTGCTCTCTAGTAGATACATGCCTTGTTCCTTAAATTTTAGACTACTCATTTTTGAAAAACTATGGGCTTCCTTCTAAATTCCTATGTTATCCTCAGTATGAAAAATGGTGATGTATTTTAACAAGAGAAATTATAGTTGTTACTGTGGGTTGCCACATAACTTAATTATAAGTTACATCAGGTCTGACAATCAGAGATAATTTGGGAATAAAGGTACAACAGTTGTGCAATATAGTAATGGAATTTAATGAGACAAAGGTGAAGTACATATTTGAGGTGACATAAAATCTTGTAAGAGTAAATAGAAATGAAATTTTAGGAATTAATACACTTCCCTCCCCCCTATGAAACATTGACTAGTGTCCCTGCTTGACATACTTGGCATGAGGAATGGAACTGGCTTAATGCTGTAATGATATATTTATTGTAGTACTAGATATAATCATCGAAATCTATGTGCTAAAAATGGAAAAAAATTGAAAATCTTGTACCTATCATTCGATCTTCACATGTGCCAGAAAAAGGTGGCAAGAGTGGAATGAAAGTGGCGGTGGCTTACGTTAGCGTACTCAGCTCTTATTGAAAGCAAAGAAATGAAAAGTTTGATGACGTGGAAGGTGGGTGGGTGGAAGATAGAGAAATGAGATGAGTTGGAAAGAAGAAGTGGAAAGTGAATGGAGGAATGAACTTCATGTAAACACAAATTTTTTATTATGGACATGCTTGCCCCAACCATCTTGTCTGCAACTTGCCTAGTATTTCTTTGAATCTTGATTTGTATAGCAATGCCTAGTCACCAACTTGAAACTATTTGTTCTTAATATGCAAGTCATGCCTTTTTTTAATTTGTTTTTGGACTATTTCAATTTTCTTTAGGGCAGATTTGCGTATTTCATCCAAGGAATTGAGATGCAGCAATCACTCTTTCTGTCCCGCAGGAAGATCAATATTTAACTCCAATGTTGTCTGTAAAGTCTTGTGTACAAATTCAATGGGTAGCATGGCTACTTTTCCATATAACAACTCAAATGGAGTGAACCCTTTAGTGGTTTTCTAGGTTGTTCTATACACCCAAACAGCTTCTAATAGTCTGCTACTCCAATCTCGGTGATGCAAATGAACTATTTTTGTTAAGATGGCTTCTATTTCATGATTTGTAACTTCAGCCTGTCCATTGGCCTGAGGGTGATAAGGGCTTGACTTCCTATGCTTGATATTATATTATTTCATGAGCTCTTTTATTAGATTGGAAGTTAATTGGGCACCTTGGTCAGTTACAAGTTCTCTCGGTACTCCATATCTGATGAAAATTTCATCATACAAAAATTTTGCAACCTTATGGTCCCGAGCATGTTTCATAGCTTTTACTTCGACCCATTTGGTCAAATAATAAGTGCACACTAGGATGTAAGACTTCCAATTGGATGGAGGGTCTATTGGACTAATGAAGTCCATTCCCCATTTGTCAAATAGAGTTACCACTAGCTATGGATTTAGGGGCATTTCATCTGATCTAGTTGGTTGGCCCATTCTCTGACATTTGTCACATTTCCTTGTGTAGCTGGCTGCATCCTTGTGAAGTGTAGGCAAGTAATATCCAGTTGTTAAAATATTTTGGGTGGTCATTTTTCCTGCAAAGTGTCCCCCACATGGTTCATTATGACAGACATGGAGAATGTCATATGTCTCATCTTCTCGCACACATCTTCTCATTACTTGATCAGGTCCAGTGTAAAATAGTATGTTATCAATCCAAGAGAAATTAAAGCTTTTCTTGACAAGTAGTGTCCTATCCTTGTAAGAAAAATGTGTTGGGATTTTTTTAGCTGCAAGGTAATTAGCTATGTCAGCATACAATAGCAATATGAAACAAGTGCTCATCTGGAAATGCATCATCTATCAGAATAGTGTCTTCTTCAACATGGTGAATTCTTGATAGATAATCAACTACTACATTCACCTTGCCAGGCTTATCAACTATTGTAATGACAAATTCCTACAAAAGAAGAAGCCATATTTCTAACCTACCTGTAATGGCAGGTTTGTTCATGAGATATTTTATTGCTGCATGGTCAGTATGAACAAAAATAGGATAGCCAGTTATGTAATGACAGAATTTGTTCAGAGAATAAACTACTGCTAGTAATTCTTTCTCAGTCACTATATAGTTTAACTTTGGCCCATGGAGGCTCTTGCTAATGTAGTAAATTTCATTGTCTAGGTTACTGGAATTTTGTCCTAGGACAACACCTATTGTGTAGTCTAAAGCATCTGTATGAATGTGAAATGGCAAAGACTAGTCAGGACCCCTAAGTATGGGTGTGGTTGTCAATAGTTTCTTAAGCTATAGGAAGGATTCATTACATTCCTTTGTCCAATTAAATTCAGCCTCTTTGGTAAGAAAAGTATACAAAGGACTAGCTATTTGACTAAAATTTTGGATAAACCTCCTATAGTAGGCAACATGTCCTAGGAAAGACCTAACATCCTTTTGCTTTGTAGGAATAGGTAGTGTGAGAATTACCTCTATTTTTGCAGGATCTACCTGGATTCCAGCTTCAGAGATAAAATGTCCCAACACTACACCTTATTGCATCATCATGAAGCATTTCTCACTGTTGAGAGACAATTTGTGTTCCTAACATCTGATTAGTACTCTTTCCAAATTATTTAGGGCTTCCTCAAAGGTGACACCAAATGTAGTAAAGTCATCCATATATATCTCTATACAATCATGTGATATGTCAGCAAAGATGGTGATTACAACTCTCTATAAAGTATCTGGTGCATTGCATAAGCAAAATGGTAATAAAAAATAAGGATATGTGCCCCAGGGGCATGTGAATGTAGTCTTCTCCTAATCTTCTGGAGCAATGCTAATCTGGTTGTAACCATTGTATCAATCTAGAAAGGAGAAATATTTCTTACCAGCCAGAGTGTCCAGGACTTGATCAATAAAGGGTAAAGTAAAATGATCCTTCTTTGTGGCATTATTCAACTCTCTATAATCCACACATATTCACCATTTACCTCATTTCTTAGGTACAATGACCAAAGGTGATACCCACTTACTATCAGAGATTGGATAGATGAAACCAACATCTAGTAATTTTTGTAATTCACTTTTGACTATTTCTCTCAATGTTGGATTTATCCTTCTTTGAGGCTATCGTAGTGGTAAGATATCATCATTAATGTAGATCCTATGGGTGCAAATTTTGGGATTCAAACCTAGCATGTCACCATAATCCCAAGCAAAGGATTTTTCATGCTTATGCAAGAGTTTTGTTAACAATGCCAATTGTGGGGGTGACAACTTGTTGTTTGCATGGAGATTGTGACCTGGGGAAATTTCCACAGTAGTTGTTAGCTCTACCATTGACATTTCAGGTATTGGGCTTGTAGCTACTTCACATGGTAATAATTGGCTAATTATCTTAGGGCTTGCTGGAAAGACACAGTCTTCATAGGTACATAGCTATAGAATAGAACTTTTGAAAACATCTTTTGCTACTATACAATCATTTGTAAGAATACTTTGTATTACATCATCTTCCTCTTTCATTTTCAGAAAAGATTGTCTGTGCATCATCATAAGGTGGGCAACAGAGTTGACCTCTTCTTCCTCATCCCCTAGTTCTGGCCAAACAGGATCTCTCAAGTTTGGCTGAGGCTAGGAAGGAGGATAGAGTGCTAGCTTCTTTATTGTCTGACCATTTGAAATTGTCATACTTCCTGATCTACAACTAATTTTTGCATCTATGGTGGCTAACCAAGGTCTCCCTAGGATGACTGGATAGCCAACAAAGTTTACTTTTGGTGATAAGATGAGAAAATTAGTAGGGTATTCCCATGATTCTAAGGTGACTACCACATCTTCTATAAGACCATATGGAGTGATTGTTGAACTTTCAACAAGTTGTAACACTGTTGGAGTTGTCCTCAAACCCTCTATACTTAGTTTGTGCATTGTATCTTTGGTCGTTACATTTATGGCTACTCCCAAATCAACTAAAGCATTTTTAACAGATTGTCCATTAATTATAAAGTCAACTACTGGACTTCCAGGGTCTGAATACTTGGGTATAACTACCTTTCCCAACATGATATCATCAAGTTGCCCTATGACATGAACTATTTGAGGGTCCTTCTTTTTCCTTCCAGGCTTTTTAAGGCATGCGTCCTTAATAGATTTTTCATAGGTAGGAATGTCTTTGATAGCTTAAAACAGAGGTATTTGGATGTGCATATTTTTTAGCTGCCCAAGAATGTCAAATGATATTTCTTCTTGGGATACATGATTTTCTATGGTGAGCTTTTATGGAAAAGGAGGGTCAACTAAGGTTTTAACATCAGTTTTGCTAGATTTTTGAGTTGATTGGGTCGTATCTTGTAATGTAGCCTCTGGAAGAGGTGCTAATGTTGTAGGATTGTCTACAACTTCTATGATAATAGGATGTTCAGGTGTAGGAAGAATAGTACCAGACCTCAAATGGATATCAAATATCTCAAGTGCATAGGTAGGGTATTACTATGTATTAGTGGTATACATTGGCTGCTATTGTTGCTTGCTATTTGGATTTGGTTGCGGTTGAATAGGAAATTGGGTTTGCTTTGGATTGGGGCTAGTGGTTTCAGGAGGTGGAATTATTTTAGGAGGAGGGACTGGCGGTGGCAGTTGTGGAAAATCAAGATTTTGGTTAGGCCACTATGGAGGCCCCCTCCATTGGTTATTTTTCTTCCAATTTCCTTGCGGTGGTTTCCATTGATTTTGATGGTTAGGCCACTGGTTATTATGTTGGTTAGGCCATTGGTAATTTTGTTGGTTAGGCCATTGGTTATTTTTCCACTAGTTATTTTTCTAGTTAGGCCATTGGTTATTCCAGGCTGGTTGAGAGTACTGAGAAGGATTCTGATAGCTTTGGTTTTTCCATTGACTATTGTAAGGAGTTGAAAATTGTAATGGGTCCTAAGGAATAGCTTTTCATGAAGCCCATGGTAGACATTGAGAAAAAAATAACACTTGCTCATCATCTCCTTCTATCTTCATGTACTCAGTAGGAAAATGTTGATTTTCCAGGTTTTCCACCAGCTTGCATCTGTAGTCTTTCTTTTGTTTACAACAATGTGGATAGTACTCAGCTAACTTCACTTTAGTGTCTGCATGTTTCTTCTTGGTAGTCATGGTGTCGAGATGTGTAGCAACACCATTAATGATGTCTTGCTTGAAATCCACTAGCAAATTAGATATCTCCAACTTTGAAATGCGTGAACTGCTCCCTTTAATGACTATAGACCGATATCCTTTGCTTTTCTTCCTAGTTGATTTGGAGTAGTTGAGATAGATTTTCTTGAGGTCATCCCAAGAATATTGGGATATGTCCCCACCAACCATGAGGTCCAATGCTTCCAAATAGTTGTCGTTCACTCCTCTTAAGAAGACTAGTTTCTGTGAATCCTTCGCTAGAACATGTTGGGGATTCTTTTGCATGGTGTATAAGAAATGTGAAACATAGTCCTCCAAGGTTTCATCCTCCTTCAGTGACATTCTAAAAATGTCATCTCCCCTTGGAATATTCCTTGTATTTCTGTAGAAACAAAGTATGAATCTCATCCCATGTGCTTGTTGCATTTTCTCCTAGGCCCATGAACCATCGTAAGGCCGACTCCTTTAGTGTTGCTGGAAATAGTTTGAGTTTGTGGGCATTAGTTTTATAGTCAAAGATATGATAGAGGATGTCTAACTCAAATAAAAAGGTGTCAAGATCTTTGGTTATCAGCCCATAAAACTTTAGAAGTGCAGAAGAGGGTATATTTTTGAGATTGGCATTGTTTATAAGGCTTGGTAGAGGAAATGAGAAAGTAGGTTGTGCCATTAATGGAGGTATTGGGAGTTGGAGTTTTTAGTTGAAAGGAATATTAGCCACAAGATTGTTAACAACAAGTGCATTTGGGTCAGAATTATCAAGATAGCTGGCCAAGGTTTTAGCGAAAGGCTGAAGACCACTTATATCAAAAGGCTCTGCTCCAGCGGAAGATGCTGCAGGAAACTCAGGACTTGCGTCAACAAAAGGCAACTCAACTTATTTGACTTGCTCATTCAAATTTTTAGACTCTCCTAAAATAAATCTTCCATATTAATGTCTTCTTCTTCCCCTTCAATGCATGAAAATGAATTCCTTACACTGGTGAAGCAAATTTAAAACAACAACCACTAAAAACTATCTTAGAAATAAAATAAAAAATGACTCAGAAAGTGTCTTAGCTTGACACCATCCTTGGCAACGGCACCAAAAATGAACCACCTCACAATAGGGCCTTAGTAATCATGCCCAAAGCCTCTCTTAGGAATAGTTTATTCAATCTAAGGATCACTTCTCCCACCATGAGGTGCATTTAGTTTGTCAACCTAGGGATATATACTTGAAATGGTATGACACAGTATGTGCACTAAGTTCCTTAAAGAGTCACTCTACCTATGCTGTAGGAAAGTAAAATACATGAAAGGAATCTATACTAGGGATATAGAAAAGGAAACACACCTAATCCTTACTAAAATGAACACTAAAAATTGCAAACTCTACTTAAGCCTATTCTTTCAACCTAGAGCATTCACTATAACTATCCTTGCAAGTGCTGCAGGAACATTCACAAAGTAAAATGCTGCAAGAAGAAAATGTAATCTTCTATTTAGAATACTAGAAATGCAGGAAGTAAATATATTCTATTTCTACTCTAATCCACCTCCCAAGTGGGCCCCCTTGATTGGCTTCTTCTAATCTATGAACACAGAATATAAACCAAAAGTTACTTAATTGTATTCCAAGAACTGATTACATGAGAATGATACGTGAAACTAAAAATGAACTTGCTGTGCAAGATACAATCAGAATATTGTATTCCAAAATCTCTAAACTTAAAAAATAACAGTCTCCTCCCTATAAATAGAGGATTGACTTCTTTATTTTAAAACAGAAAAGGAACCATCTAATTGAAACTACGCCAGAGAGAAAAAATAGGAAACACAATAGCCCATGACATATGTAATGAAGTCTGGGTGACTGAGTCAACATGCTGGAAGTATAGAAGGAATATAGCAGTGCTTCATTCATGCATTTCTAAAATAATGGCTCCTTATTTGTAGTAGTCGTGTCTTCTAATTCCATGATGGTTATCCGCCCGCAGCTAGTCTTTATCGTTCTCTTTGAATTTTGTCGACCACTCCCAAGTGGCTCCTATTTCATGGCAGGTTAATTATCATGCAAAGATATTCATAAAAGTAGCGTAATCAAATTAATCTAGATATTAGAACACACATTTTGATTATTATATAAAATACTACAATATATATATATATATAATATTGGCACAATATGACATATCTATTCTACCCATAGGTTTAATGGTTCTATCTATACTTTGACATGAGTTCAACTGATTATAAGTCCACAATTGTTCTGGTAATACTTAAAAATAGAGTATAAAGATTAATATAATAGAGATAGTAAATGGTCTCATTAAACCCCCTGATGTGGTTTACAAGACTCTCTTGGAGAACCAATTAATCACTCCTTTGGATAACCCACGTCCTTTTGATCCACAGCCATGACCATCTTAGTGGAATGAATTTTCTTACTGTGATTACCACCAGAATAAGGGTCAAAAGATGGCTACCTTCATTCAATTGTGGCATAAGGTCCAGGACCTTATCGACAGTGAGATTATTGCTGTGGGAGGTCATAATAAGAACTCAGATCACCAGGCCTTCAAAGACCCCTTTCCTCCTCATGGGAAGGGTGAATCCTCTAAAGGCAAAAAAATTGATGCCAAGGTCAACTATACATACGCCAATAATAATAAAGTCATTAATATGGTTGAACTACTGGATGAAGAATACTGCAATGTTGTTACCATTAAAGGAAGAGAAGATGTTCCTAAGAATAAAACTCCCTTCATGCTGCAAGGGTCTACTTCCCAACCTTCCAAACCAGAACAATCTCAGGTTCATGCAAATGTTGTTACTCAGTCTCATGCAAAGATTGTTCTCAAAGGAGCCTTCTACATCTACACCAGTACAACCTATGGATAAAGCTGTTGTTGGCCCTGCCAACAAGAACACAAAATTGGTCCCCTCATCTAATGCTATTAATTATAGAATACTTGACCAATTGCAACAAACCAATGCTCAGATCACCATCTTTGAGTTGCTTAAAATCCCCCCTCCTCACAAGGAGATCCTTGAAAAATCCCTCACTAAGGTAAATGTTCCAAAAGATCTAGACCTTGATCGATTTCAATCCATGGTGGGTCACTTTCCCTTGCCACATTATTTATCCTTCTCAGAAGAAGATGAAAACTCTTTGAGCCATCCGCACAATCTCTCCTTGCATATCACAGTGATCCACAAACATCAGGTCAGACGAGTATTGATAGATGGAGGTGCAAGATTAAACATCTGCGCATATAGGTTAATAAAAAAACTAGGCCTTTCAGAGAATTTCATTGATCCTAAGAAGAAGATTACTATCAAGGCATATGATTAACAAGAGAGATCTTCTAAAGGTCTGGTCACTTTACCAATCCGAGTGGGTCCTGTCGAGAGGTATGTTACCTTCCAAGTTTTGGATCTCCCTCTAGCCTACAATATCCTATTGGGAAGACCCTGGATCCATGAGATGCAAGTAGTACCATCAATGTACCATCAATGTATCAAGTTCCCATTCAATGGTGTAGAGGTCACTATTCTTGCAGACACCAGCTATGCCTGTAATGCATTAAGACAAGCAGCGCAAACTATAGTCCCACATAATAGGGAGGCATCCAACTCTAAATCAGCCACAAACTTGCTGAAGGAAATGGAAAAGAAACTCAAGATAAAAGACACTGGTATGGGTGGATACATAGTGGAACCTGTAGTGTCAGTCACATCTCTTCCCACATCACCTAGGTCTTATGGGAGACCTTCACAAGAGATGAAACCAGTAGCATCCCAAGAAATCTATGATGAGAACTTTGTTAAAGCCAACTTACCATTAGAAGATTAACAAGAAGAAAGAGTCGCTTTGGCTTGGTTATATAAGGAACCTGGAGATAGTGAAGTTGAAAAATGTGAAATACCCCTGGAAAAATTTGGAGTGGGGTATAAGGTGGCTTGTGAAATGGGTTATTCAGGTAAAGGACCCATTGGACCTAATCAAAATGGACTCAAAGAACCAATCTTTGTTGAATATAGGAGACCTAGAGATACAACTGGTCTAGGCTTCTTATCCAAGAAATAACAAAGAGAAAATAATCGCCCAGATAAAGGAAAAGGACATTAGGTCCATCTAAATAAAGAAAAACATCACATAATAGAACAAAGCACTGACACACCCACTTGCCAGTGGGATGATTTTGATGATTCTGATGTGTACCCTTCTCCCATTCCTCCCAATATCCTGGCTCTTCTCTTTAATGAAGAAACACCCCAGGTCAAGGCTACTGAAGAGAATGTTTTTGAGGAGTCACCAATAACTTATGATTAGTCAAAACTAATGAATTTGTTCAAGATCTAGATATAGAAGAAAGGAGTCTAACCATAGCCCATTTTTTAGACAGATGACATCCAAATTGGGGGAAAATAGTAGATTTCACTCATGTTCTTGATATAAAAACTTATGATGAAATAGACTCCCATGAATATGAGTTTGATAGTCTTTTAGAAGACACTTTAGACATAGAGGTGGATACAGTTCAACAATATATACCCACGCTCAAAGTAGGTGAAGGCTCAGAAGTTAGGTCTGACAAATCAGGATCTCCTATTTTTGATATGGGCTTTGATGATGTTGTTAGGGCTCTCTCTGATTTGAACATGTCTATACAAGGTTCAGGTCTAGGAATCTACTTAAAAGTCACCATCTATGATGAACATACCTTGAACGCCCTTGAACCCATCAAACCTTTACCACTAAAGCATCCTAAACTCATTGATTGGTCCTTACAAGGACAACTCGCTGACATGCCTACATTTCCTAATGACTATGCTTTATCCTGCTATCTTAACACCGCTGAACCTGTCACTTCTTCCATCAGTGAGCCTAGTGTGAGCATGATTGAAGAGGACATCAAGTGTCTCAGTTATAAAATAAAAATGAGAAAAAGAAAAGGATATGAAGGCAAAAACCACATTGTGGCAATTTTAGAACCCAAAACAGTAAAAAGAAAAGATGCATTCAAAGGCGAAAACCTCTCTAAGGTGCTTGAGGATGGGATGCTTGATGTCTTTCCTATTCATTTATAGGAATGATCATTAGTTCTCATAGATCCCACTCAACCAGTGAATATTGGTACAGAGGAACACACACACATCATTCATGTGGCTAAATCTTTGTTTGCAGAAAAGATCAAGGAATTCACAGACTTCTTTAAAGAGAAGAAGATAAACTTTGCATGGACATACTCCAATATTATTGGGTTAGATCTAGATCTTATCATGCATCATCTCTCAATAGATCCTAGAGTAAAACCAATAAAAAAAAACTCAGAAAAATGCACCCTCATGTTGCATTACTTATCAAAGCTAAACTAGAGAAACTACTCAAATCTGGATTCATCCGAGCTATTGATTATGTAGAATGGATTTCCAACATTATGCCAGTATCAAAGCCATACAAATCCATCAGGGTCTACATTGATTTTAGGGATATAAACAAAGCATGCCCATAGGATGACTTTCCTTTACCTAACATTGACATGATTGTAGACATGACTGTGTATGAAATGTATTCTCTCATGGACTGTTTCTCTGGATATAACCAAATCAAGATTGCCCCAGAAGATCAAGAAAAGACTGCCTTCACATGTGCCTGGGGAACATTCTACTAGAATTTCATGCCTTTTGGTTTGAAAAATGTAGGAGCTACCTATCAAAGGGCAGTAACAACTATATTCCATGATATGATGCGCAAAACCATGGAAGACTATGTGGATGATACCCTTGCTAAATCAAGGAAATGATCTATGCACCTCAAAGACTTAGCCCCAATCACGGATAGAATGGAAAAATTCAAGTTAATATTGAACCCCAAGAAATGTGCATTCAGTGTTACATCTAAAAAAATATTGGGTTACATCATCTCAGCTAAAGGAATAGAACTTGATCCTTAAAAGGTACAAGCAATATTGGAAATGTCACCTCCTAAGAATATTAGTCAGATGAGAAAACTCCAAGGGAGAATCTAGTCTATCAGGAGGTTCATCTCACAGTTGGCTGATAGAGCACAACCATTTACCAAGACTTTTTGCAAAGGAATTACTTATCAATGGATCGAAGACTATGACAAGAGCTTCACTTAAATCAAAATGTACTTGGAAAACCCGTCAGTACTCATGCCACCTCAACAAGGAAAACCATTGATTCTGTACATTTCAACTACCTCAACATCATTGGGGGCACTGCTAGCATAGGAAGATGAAAACAAGAAAGAATGTGTTATCCACTATATCAGTAGAACATTGGTATCCTATGAGATGAACTACTCTATGATCGAGAAAGCGTGCCTGGCAGTGGTCTTTGCGTCTCAAAAATTGTAACACTATCTGTTGGCTCACTCAGTCAAACTAGTGGCTAAAATTGATCCTTTAAAGTATCTCCTAAGTAAAGCTACCCTCACTGGCTGATTGGATAAATGGATTATGCTTCTTAGTGAATTTGACATAGAGTATGTTGAGCGTAAAGAAATCAAAGGGAAAGTAATTTCTGATCAACTGGCTGATGCTCCACTATAAGAAAATGAACCAATCAATGTTGAATTCCCAGATGGATGTATTCTGCACATCAATCACCGATCCTAGAAAATGTTCTTCGATGGATCCTTTTCAGAACAAGGTTTAGTTGTAGGATTTTTATTTCTGACTCAAAAATATTCCATTCCAAAGGCGTACAAGATTTTGTTTCCTTGTACAAACAACATAGAAGACTAGGAAGCACTGGTAAATGGAATCAAACTAGCTCTTGAATGTAATGTTTTTGAGTTACATGTCCATGGTGACTCTCAACTTGTAATAAACCAAATCAATGATGTATAACAGACTAAGGATGACAAACTCATGCCTTATAAATGAATGGTTGATGACTTTAAGAAATATTTCACTTTCATCACATTTCAACAAGTACCAAGGACATAGAACATAGCAGACGATGCCATGGCTACATTAGCATCCTCATAACAACAAGAAGAAGCTTTCCACTATGAGTTCTTTATGGAATAAATACATGTCCCATCCTACAACTCCCTCGAATCCCAAATGGTGAGTTCAATAATTGAACATGAATCCTCCCATTATCACCATGTCTACTCTTACCTATGCCATCAGGTCATTCCTGATGGACTAACCAAAAATGAAAAATGACACCTCATCCACAATGCCTCACCGTATGTTCTTGTGGCTAATGATTTGTATAGATGAGGATTAGATGGTACTTTTCTTAGGTGTCTAGAAAAAGAAGAGTCCAGACATGTGTTGCCTAAAAACCACAATGGAATTTATGGTTCTCATTCTAATGGTCTGACCCTGGCTAGAAAACTACTTAGAGAAGGGTATTATTGGCCAAATATGGAGAGAGAAGCTATCATGTATGTGAAATCTTGTAAGAAATGTTAGTTGTATGACAATCTTATCCACACTCCAATAAGGGAACTCATTCCCTTTGTCACACATTGGCCCTTTCAACAGTGGGCATTTGATCTAATCAGGAAGATTCATCCCTCATATTATAATGGACATAAGTTCATTATCACAGCTATGGAGTATTTCACCAAGTGGGTTGAGGTATTCCCACTCATTAAAGAGATAGGATAACAAGTCTTGTAGTTCATTATGAACTACATCATTTTTTTCTATGGCATACCTTCCTCCATCGTTACTGATAATGGAGGACAATTTAAGAACAACATCATGGATGAGTTGTGTGAAAAGTTCAGAATCACACAACACTACTTGTACACACTCAAGTGGTGCACTTCTCTAAACCATTGCTTCCAAGAGGATCCATGGATTGGAAACCTTGAGAAATCATTTTAGAGCTCCCTAGGCATGGAGTGCAAGGCTATTTTGAGTATTTCTCTCAGCAAGAGCTAATTAAGCCTATGACCTCGCTAATAAACCATGCAATGGGAGATTCTAAAAGAGACAAGAGCAAGAGTGCAAATGTCCTCAAGAATCAAATGAAAATGTAAATGCAACTAAACTAAGGATGAGAAATGCAAACTAAGCTATGCAAA
>MU228259.1:638132-650647 GCA_018584345.1 Thuja plicata
CAAAAGATGCTTATGCAAATGAGGAGAGAGCTCTTCTTTTATAGGAAATGAGGGAAAATGGACCATGGAGATTAAGAGGCAAAAGATTTAATCAACGGTGGAGCATCAAAGAGGAGCAATCCGTGTGGACAAGTCTCCTCCAATGAGAGTGAAGTGTTGACTTTTGAGCCTCATGTGAGATAAAAAGGTCCTTTCTCCTTTTTATAAAATAGGAATAATGCTTTATTTGTGCAACTTAGGATAAGAATAAAGGTGGGGTCTTTTTATTTAATAAAAGGGGAGGGAATTCCTTTTAAATAAATAAAGACTTAGGATAAAATGATTAGCCCAAAAATAATCAAATAAATGACAAAGCTAGGATTTTATCAAGAATGAGAAATTGAGAATTTTAGCAAATAATTCTAGAAAGGGGCTAATAGTCTAGATGACCATTTTTAGATGATTACACTACTCTTCCATCTATTACCCACAAGGTAATGGACACGCTGAGGCCTTAAATAAAAATTTGCTAAAAATCTTGCACCGTACAGTTACCAAGTCTGGAAGGGATTGACACCTGCAGATCAATCCTGCACTATGGGCTTACAGAACAAGCATCAAAATGCCTACAGGGGCAAACCCATTTGCACTAGTCTATGGGGCAGAAGAAATTTTACCCCTAGAGGTAGAAATCCCATCTCTTTGGGTTTCTTTGCGCATGCTTATACCAGATGAAGAATACAAAGTTTTGAGACTCCAAGAATTAGAACTACTAGATGAACATTGGAAAGTGGCGTTCGATCACCTCAAAGAATATCAGAAAAGAATGTCTAAGAGCTACAAAAATTTTTGACCATAGGACTTCCAAGTGGGTGACCTCGTTCTGAGGGAGAACCCTAAGAATCAACAACATCAGATCCAAAAGGGGAAGTTTGAACCAAATTGACTTGGTCTGTATGTTGTCACTGCAATATTTGGGTCTGACGCCTATCAAATCTCCACCACTAAAGAAGAGAAACTCAAGGATTCAATCAATGGCCTTCATTTGAAAAGATTCTATAGCTGAGACACCTTTAGAATGCCTATGTACATAGTAATGTCCTTAAAAAAATCCTAAAAATTGCAAAATGACCAGAAAAAATCCTAAAAATTGGAAAATGTCTTAAAAAAAACCAAAAAATGGAATTGTCCTACCTCATGGATGGAGTTTATCATTCACAAAATCTTCTAGTCTTACAAGAAAAGAAAATAATGGGAATAGTTGTCTTCTTCTTTTCCCCCAAAATCCATCTAGATATGTTTTTGTATACCTCATTACGAGGGCACATGGCTTATGTTGGCTCTAGTTTAATGAGATTTCCCACAGTTTTGCAACTATATCCACCTGTTCAAAAGATCTACTCTATATCAGAAAATACAAAAAAAATCAAACAAATTCAAAAATACAAAAAAAGAAAAAAGAAAAAAAAAAAAGTGCCATTTATGAAAACCTGGCAAACAGGCATCATGGTAGCAAAAAAAGAAAAGAATTTTTGCCAAGACAGTGAAAACCTGGTAAATAGGTGCCTCTTGTTCCACATTGCTATATCTATCGCAGCATTGCTTGGATCTATACAGTTGCTTTCCAACTTTCCTTCTTTCATGCTTTCATTTGCTTATACTCTCAGTTACCTATCAAGACACCAAATTACATGGATTGAAATTGGTCATATTTTCAGGACAACCCTCTTGGTCTAGGGGGCACTATCCTATCTCCTTTTGGGATCTATTTCATGACAGTTACCAGTGGTTCTCACTATGTCTTCCTACTGTTGCTTTGCTTATACTAAGATCTCTCTCCTTGAGAATCTCCCTCACATCAATCACCAGTGGTTCTCACTGTGTTTGCTTACTAATGTTTAGCTATTACTACGATCTCTTTACTCAAGAATCTCTCTCACGTTAGTCACCAATGGTTCTCACTATGTCTGTCAACTGTCACCATACTATTGAGATTGCTCACATCCATTACAGTTGGATTTATACTCAATGGTTCTATCTATCGATGCTCAGTCTTGCCATTCTTTGCCTTAGTCTCTATATAGCTTTCGGTCACTTTCGTGACACTCTAGGTTCTCTACGAACCCTCTTGACTTGACATTGATCTCAAGTCATAATACTGTGGGAAACCAAATCAATTTTTTCCTCACAACACGAGTTAAGTCAGTCATCAAATGTTACCCAGGGACGCGAGTCCCCAACTTTGATCACATCCTCAGTCAGTAATCTTGTCAGTTCTAAAGGACAACACTCTACTAACAAAAACAAGTGTTTTTCAACACCATAAGCAAAAGTGTTTTTCAACACTATCTTTGGATGCATCTATGTTTCTCAATACATATTGGATATCGCAAATGTAAACATCTATTGATAGCAATCAAACACAATGCACTCACAAGCACAGTGGTGTTTTTCAACACCCCTGTACTCAAACACATCTGAAAAATTTGAACATGCTGTGTTATGCTTGGATTTCTCTTTGTATGCTGCTTCTTCTCATTGATTTCATTGATATTTTCTTTGTCTACTTCTTGTGTGTGTGGTTCCGATGATCCAACAACATCAAATAAATAGGGTGTATGTGATAAGAGCTCCTACATTAAGGTAGAACAACCTCACATCCCATGATCTTATTTATTTGTACGCCAAGGTGAGGTCAGTACTATTTCCTTATTTGTTAATTATTTGCTTGTTTACACAAGCGCGCACTCATGGTTATCTTGGCTTTGAATGCCTCGATACTGGTATGCTCTTGTTCTATCAAAACTGGAAACAATGTTCAGGTCATCTTGCCTTTTGTGCCTTGATGCTTACATTAGTTTCCCATATTTAATCTGATGAAAGTCATATTCATATCCCTATGGTCATAGTGGCACCAGTAAGGATTGTATTGACTCTGATGTTCCAAACAATGCTCTATGATGATAACTATCCAATGGGTCCAACAACCACGTCCTAGGGATTGCATCTAGCATAGGCTTGCAATGTCATTCTAGGCTTGCATTGCAGAAACATTTTGACATTTCATTGTGTTCTCTTAGATCTCATACATTGAGAGGTTCTTCTTCATCACTCGGGCTTCATCGCGACTGCACAAGTGTTCGATCCTTGCTCTCGATCTTCAAACAATTCTTTTGGTTAGCATTCATCCTCCTGCATGAGATGTTAGTACCATATACACTACATTTACATATCTCCATTCACAAATGCATTAACATAAATCGTCTACATACATAAAAATCTATATCTATATATACATGTGCATTCCATACATAAAATATATACATATGCATTCCATACATAAATCATAAACATGTACATCTCATACATAACTCACATACATGTGCATTCCATATATCTACATATATTTAAAACATGTTCATCCATTTGCATGCATTTCTAATCATCTAAGCATCCAAACATATAGGAAAAAAATCTCATAAAGTAAAAACATGACTAATGTAATGATACCAAAAGACGAGCTCATATATATATCTATCAAATGTGTCGATACAATACAAAATGGGTGCTACTCAAGTATAGTCTATATCAAAAATGGTGATACGATACAAGGATGCCAATGCATTAGATACATCATGTGATCTAGTCTATAAAAATGCCAAATCTATCTCTAGCCCTCTCCCTCATCCTGTGGAGGAGGTGGAGGAGGAGGCATATCTGGAGGAGGTGGTGCTTGTGCACCCTCTGATCCTCTAGCATATGAGGAAAATTTAGGCACCTATGCTGCCTCATCAGGCACCACCCTCACATATGCAACGTAATAATAAGCTTCTCAGGAGGACTGATGTCCTATCTCCACCTAAAGCTGCTCTAGTTCTCTCAGACCTCCTGTAGCTCTTGGTCCCTATCCACCAATTGGGCATCTTGCATGGCAACTTGTACCTACAAGTCTCCAACCTTCCTTTGCAGCTGTCAAACTCTCTCTAGATCTACGCAGAGAATCCTACGCTTGTGATAATGGGTCCCCTGGTACTGGACCCTATACAGGATCCTATGCAGGCTGATCCTCCTGCATAGGCTCCTCCTTTTGTGCCTCCTCCTGCTCTAGCTACTCCTGCTGCTCCCCTGATTGCGTAGCTGTCCGCTATCTCATCTACCTCCCACTACTACTAGCACCAGGATCAATCCTCATCTGTCGAGCAGGGATGTCAACCTTCGTAGTGCATGGTCGTGGCCCTTATTATGGTCCCTGCTATAGTGGTGGATGCAGTATCTATTATGGAGGAGGCAGTGGTACCTATTGAGGTGGTACTTGTGGATGCACTACCTGTGCGGGTGCACCCATACCAACTAGATCTGTAAAGCGTGGGAATAGATAAGTAACAAAGTACTCTCAGTATGGCTCTGTCATACCCCCATCTGCTACCTCGGCTATGTACTCCCACCGAGTCAGAGCTAATGATCACACATCTATCATGCATCACCCAATATCTAATCAGTTTGACCATCCCTTCCTCACCTCATTATTGAAGCAGGCATAAAAATAGTATTCCTGCAATATGTCCTGGGTACAACCAAACTTCTGCTAAACATGTGTAAGTGGGAACCACTCAATAATGATAATATCATGGCCGATCAGTGGTCGTGAGCACAACATATAACTGAGCTTCTCGCTGGCATCATCCTAAGGCTCGATCAATCTCCACGGTCACCATACTATGACTACCAGATCATCAAGTTGTTCTTACCACTGCTCTATCTTACCTAGCGCAGACTGAGTAATCAAACCTCTATAATTGCACATATATGGCACAAGTGGCTACCTCTGATCATCACAAACAGGCCTGGTAACTGGCAGGTGCTCCCATGCGCACACCTATAAAATGAACACGCCAGCAACAATACTCTTTGCCTCTCTATAGGTGATCTCATGCATCTCATGATACATGTGGGCCAGCATACACTAACCCCATCTGAAATGGGCAGGCTCAGCTAGCATACGCTGCAACATCTGACCCCATCCAAACTCCAAACCCTGCTGACCACGATCTGGCATAAGGTAGCAACCAAGGAAGGCTGCTAGAACCACTGGTAATCGGTGCCCTGGTCCATATACTCTGATCAGCTCCTCCCACAGGATAGCTCGGCCCATGACTAACTCATCCTGAAATATCTCTCTCAAGACCATTGTACCTACCCTTGGCTACACATCATACTCTACTCTGGGTCCATGAATGGGTATCTGGAGGATTCTGTATATGTCCTCGGGCGTCACTATCATCTTGCCCTGAGGAAGGTGGAAGGTGTTCATTTCTGAATGGAAATGATCCACCAAAGCTCCTAATAGTCTGTGATTTACCCGAATCTTGAGTACCTCACAGAGATGAGAAAGACCTAAACTATCAATAAGTGTTATCTCCTCATCATCCAGCTATTGGATCAACCCAGTGATGGTGGGATGATGTGATCTAAATGCAATATCTGGGAAATCAAATTGCAAGACATGCAAACAACACATGATCAATACTCGTCTCATGATTCAAGATAATCAATGCAAAACTAAGAAATAAAGCATTATAGAGATCCTAAACACAATTACGATGTTGATGCAAATGCTACTAGACATGACATGAACTCATTTCACATTCAAACTATTATTTTCTCTCCATGTGAAGAAGAAGCATTTCATGCAAAGATTTTTTTTGCTGCGCGCGATGATTTGGTCTCGCACAAAGTTTTATGTCAGTCCGCACAAGAGAACCCCCTTTCATAGGGTTTCTCACATGAAACATGGGCACCCTCCCACGTGAGGATGCCCACCAATAGCCATGAGGATTCACTTTTCAGCAATTCCTCGCACTAGATTTCCCTACAGGATGCGTGAAGAAACTAGTTCCTTGCGCGAGAACCCGCGGGGCAGTTCTTAAAAATGTGCAAAACATGCTAAAATTCAACCAAAAATAGTAAAGTTTGAATTGAAAAGAGGTAAATTGACCAATTACTGGAGTTCCATATGTTGTTGGTCGACTGTGATGCCTGGATCGCTTGAATCGATGAGTACTCACGGGGACTACCATTCTCGCTCAGAGCTCTTCTCTTCTCACAAGTCAACGGATGCAAATGATTTGAAAATGATCTTTTTGACTCATATATTGGTTTTGACCTAATTTTCAAACGTGCTCTGTTTTGCATGAAAATTTCACCCTTAGCTAAATCGACTGCTCTGAATCCATTTTTGAAATCAAAATCAAAACCTGACACTCCTATATAGCTCAAAATTGCATTTTAAAATTTTGGGACCAACACGATCGGATGCTTATGCAGTTGACTTTCTGACGTTGCTTTCTTGTCAGAATCATCTCTAATCAATATTTTCTCAAATCTTTGACATTTTTCATCAAAAGTCAACCCTGGTCAAACTTGGTCAACCAGACCTTGAAATCACTCAAAATTGATTCTTAATCTCTCAGATTCTTCCATAATACATTCTAAGTTCTTCTTGACTTTTGCTTCAACAATCTATCTGTGATTTATCGCTTTCAATCTTCATTATGACGTATCATCTTTCTATTTCACTCCCGAGGGGGCATGATGATTACATCATTGAATCTATTTCAATCAATCTGATATGAATTTAAAAGTCCTCATTGCTAGGGGCATCTCATCACTTGGGGCATGTTTAGTTTTTTGTACCTCATAGTCATAACTGGGTGTTCCACAACCCTGAATCACTAAGGGCATCTCTGTTCCTTACATCTTGTCATCGATTAGGTGTCGAGGCAATCTAACCTTGACTTTTGAGAATCAAGCTTTGTTCTGGAGATGGTTCTCAAAATCTCATTATTTGGTATCTGGGCAATCTAACTAGGTCCCTGAGGATCAAGCTCCATTCTGGAGATGGTTCTCGAAAACCTCATCTATTAGGAATTGGGGCAATTTAACCTTGGCTCCTGAAAATAAAGCTCCATTCTGGAGATGATTCTGAAACTCAAATTAACCAGTGTCTGGTCAATCTAACCTAGATATTGGGGGACTAAGCTTCATTCTAGAGATAGTCCTAAAAATCTCTATTGACTATCATTCAAATGGATAGGTATTGGGCAAATCTAACCTTGACTCTTGAAGATTGAGCCTTGTTCTCGGGAAAATCTATTGAAAGGTGGAAATCTATTAGGTATTTGAGCAATCTAATTCAGATCCTTGAGAGTTAAGCTTCATTCTGGAGATAGCTCTCAAAATCTCACTATTAGGTATTGGGGAAATCTAACCCAGATTCCTGAGATTTAGCTTCATTTTGAAGATGACCCTTGAAAACTTGATCTAACCGGCGTCTCGACAATCTAACCTAGACTTTGGAGAGTTAAGCTCTGTTCTGGAGATAGCTCTGAAATATTTACATTATAATTTCTTGAAATCAATTTCAACTATTCTTCTATGCTTCAGACATCAGACTATTCTTTGAATCAATGCGCTGCTCACACATCAATTCAAAGAGGGGCAAAATTTAACACCCAAAAATTGGCATCTTGCAACCCTAACCAATTTTGTTGCATTTATCATTCCTCTAAATCATCAAAGTCCTATTGTACTAGGCAATTCTAAGTTTTGACTGACTCTACTTGACCTAAGTGTCAAATGTAGAAAACCCTAAATCTGCATTAACCATACATTATATTTAATTCCTAAAATATCAATTACCTCGCTAAATAAACTTAATGATCAAATTAATTTAATTATAAAGTCCTAGCACTTTAATTAAATTAAATTCACCCATTTTAGCTAAACACATAAAAAGGAATTAAATAATATTTAATTATTAAATAAATACCCTCATTTCAATAATTGAATTTAATTGTTCAAATAATTGAGAAAATACATTTATGAGGTCATATACTATTTATTTAATTAAATATTCTCTCCAAAATCTTCTCTCTAGTTCAGAAATAAAAACTTTGAGTTGACTGTGATTTAAAAGAGAAACAAATCAGTTAAACTCAAAAAGGCAATAGTTGACTATTTCTCTCAAAAGAAACTTCCTAGTCTCTATTGATCCTCAATAAGTTAACTGTTTCTCTCCAAGGAAACTTTCTATTCTGAATGGACTCTAGGTCTATAAAAGAACTCTCTCATCTCTCATTCAAACTAGTCTTGAAATTTGTAGTCTTGTAATTCGAATTCACTAGTTTTCTAATTGAATGCATTGATTTTAGAATTGTTGCAATAATCTTAATATCGTGCTAGTTTAATATCATTTAGATTAAACTTGCATGGTTAAATTCATTTCAATCAAACTTACTTTGGTTATCATTTTTCATTTCTTAGATTAGCTTAATCTTTTACATTCTTAGCTTAATCTCTCATTTCTAGATCAATATTGCATTCATTTCTTAGATTAATCTAGATTAATATTTCATTTCTAGAATAAACTAAGCTCTCTATATTACTTTTGCATTACTTATTTCCTTAAATCTTCCATTCTAGCAATGGTCTAGGTTATTAGACTCTCAATTCTGAGAGCTTATTCAAAACCCCAACTAGATAGGAGGCAACAGGTTGAATCATACAAACATGCAAGATAGATAATTTCATATCCATTCTTGTATGTGACTAGTGAGTAATGACTATGTTGAAGTATATGGCTAAACAAGAAGGCCACATTTAGCTATCACAGGTCATGCCATTTTTCTTAAATCCTTGATAAACCTCATATAATAGCCTTCATGTACCAAGAATATCCTTAAATCCTTTTGTTTAGTAGGGATAGGAGGACTGAGAATAACCTCAATTTTTGTTGTATCAACTTGGATACCAGCCTGTGAAATACAATGGCCTAGCACTACCCCTTCCTGCATCGTCATGAAACACTTTTCACTATTAAAAGACATATTGTAATATTCACACCTCTTTGGTAACTTTCCTAATTTTCTCAATGCTTCCTCAAAGGTACTTCCATATGCACTATAGTCATCCATATAAATTTCCATGTAGTCATGTGAAATATTTGAAAATATGCTAATGATTATCCTCTAGAAAGTGGCCTGAGAATTGCACAATCCAAATGGGAGAAAAAATAAGCATAAGTTCCCCATGGTCAAGTAAAGGTAGTCTTTTCCTAGTCTTTTGGTGCAATTCTAATCTAGTTGTATCCATTGAAACCATCTAGGAATGAGAAATACTACTTCCCTGCTAGAGAGTCTAAGACACGATCTATAAAGGGAAGGGGAAAATGGTCCTTTTTGGTTGTATTATTCAACTCCATATAATCTAAAAATACCCTCCACTTTCCACCTTTATTAGGAACTATGACAAGGGGTGACATCCACTGGCTATTAGAGATGGGATAAATAAACCCAACATCTAGAAATTTCTGCAATTCTCCTTTGACTATCTCTCTGAGTGCAAGGTTAATTATTCTTTGTGATTTTATTACTAGCACAATATCCTCCTTGATATAAATTATATGAGTGCATAAATTAGGATCCAAACCCTTCATATCATTATAATCCCAATAAAATGTTTGCTTGTGACATTGAAGAAATTTTGTCAAAGAAAATTGTTGATCTTGAGTGAGCTTGCTATTAATGTTCAAACATCGACCTGGAGAGACCTCAACTTTATTAGTTAACTCTATCATGGATGCCTTAGTGAGGTATGAAATTTGAAATTCATGCGGAAAAATTATATGAAGCATATATGTAGTTGTAGGAAATTTTGATGAACTAGGTGCAGGAAGTATGGTTTGCAATGAACATGAATGATGTGATGAACAACCAAAAGGTTGTTTACCCAATCCATAATAATTTTGAGGGATACTGAAGAGTACTTCATTCTCCTCCTTAAGCTATAGTAAAGGATCCCTATCTATCACTATGAGCTGCATAACTGAATTAACTTCCTCTGCTTCTTCCCCTAGATTTGGCCATATTAGTTGTTCTAAATTAGGATGAGGTTGTGCTGGTAGATCTAGATAAATTTTATTTGTGGTTAGACCATCTTAAATAGTCATACATTCTCCTAACCAATGTCCTATATATGCATCATCTATAGCAAACCAGGGCCTTCCTAAAATAATAGGATACCCCCTCAACTTGACTTTAGGAGAGATTATCATAAAATCAACAGGGTAATCCCAAGAATCCAAGGTGACTACAAGATATTCTACCATTTCATAAAGCTTAACAATAGAACTATCAGCTAGCTGTAGGACAATAGATGTAGGTCTGAGATTGGTGATTTTTTTTTTTTTCATTCCATCCTTTGTCATCACGATAATTGTTGTACCTAAATCAATTAAGAAATTTTTAAATTGAATACCATTAATGATAACCCCAAATAAAGGACTAGTAGGATCAAAATATTTGGGTATTATCACCTTTTCCAAGCATAATGTTTGCTAACTAACCTAGGACATGCAAAATTTGTGGATATTTTTTCTTTCTCTCAGGTTTCTTTAGACAAGCTTCTTTAATGGATTTACCATAAATAGGGACATCTTTTATAGCTTGGAAGAGAGGTATCTTGACATATATATGCTTCAGTTGGTCTATAATATCAAAGGTTGAATCTTCTTTTGGTTTGGGTACCACTTCTAATCTTTGAGAAAATTGAGGTGTTGGATATATTTCTAGTTTTCTGAGTCTTGCTTTAAATTTTGGGCTCCTAGTGTCAATTTTTCTTAAAATGTCAAGACCTGTTCTAGAGTGCCATTAAAAATTTCCTACAAATGTTTATTTCCAATAAATAAAAGAAATAAAAGTGTGAAGACCCTAATCCCTAGGTTGTTTTTCCCCTTATCATGCAAAAAGCCCTAAGTGTTCTCAACCTTGTTCTAATTTGAAGTTACCTTTTTGTCAAGTAACTTAAATCTTTTAAGTCACATGCTTTAAGTGGAAGCTTTTATCTCCTTATCTCACAAAGTGAACCAAATATTCTATTCTATTTAGTGACTTGGAGATAACTTGTATCTCTTAATCTCAAGATAAAAAGAATATGATTTAAGTCATTCAGAGACTTAGCGGCAGCTATGGATTAATTTTTGATCATGTGGTTGGCACATAATCGCTAGATGATTATAGAGATGGATCAAAGTTTATGAGACTTAGCGACAACCGTGGATTAAGTTTTGATCATGTAGTGAGCGCTTTATCTCATGATCTTACTCAAGCTACAAGAATTACTCAATGACTTGAAGATTTTCTCAGTCTTGTAATATCTTAATACACCTGAGGTCAAGACAGAGTTCATTTTTCTTTGTCGCATTATCTCCAAAAGAAATCGGAGTTAAGTAAAAGCTTGGGAGATTTAACGCTAGTCATTGATCTTTTCCATGATGAGTGGCTATTGCGTGATCTCAGAACAAAATCCAAGGTTAAAGTTTCCATTAGTGATTGAGAGATAGTCGTGGATCTTGTTCCATCTTTGACTTGATCATGTGGCCTGCACATAATCTCCTTATTAACTCATGAGTTAATGAATCTTTCAGTGATTCAGAGATAAAGCTTGTCACCCAGTCGCCAGATAAACTTAGGTTGAGATTAAGTTAAGTAAAGTATAATGAGATTAAGTGAGGAACATAGATGCTTGGTTGATCCTATGGATAGCATTTATTCATGGAATGAAAGAGCAGTTAAGTGATAAGTCTTGAGATTCAGTGTAGGCCATTAGATTAAAAGGAAATCAAGGGTTGTCGCAAAATCTTGAAAGGATTTGATGAAGTACAGAGGGCTTGTGAGACTTAACGCTACCCATTGATGGAAATAAGATTTGAGGGCCCACGTTTAATCTCTAAATAGAATGTAAGTTAAATAAATCATTCAATGACTTTGAGTTTGCTCAGTCGTTATGTCTCCAAAAGAACCAGGGTATGTGCAAGATTACGAGGGGCCAAAAAGTGGTGATGTGAAAAAATCCACTTTTCACTTGTCCAAAAGTGTATGAAAACATTTTTTGAATTTTTAGTATGCCTAGATGTTAGTACACCTAGGAAAACTTGACATAAAAGCACAAGCCTAATTGGGTATCTGATATTTTCGGGTACCTTATTATTATTATTTTTTAAAAATTTCAAACGAAATTTTGTAGGACACCTTGAGACACACTTGAGTGTTCCAATGTGTCCCCGGGGTCAAAGAGGGTCTTAAGGGGTCCTAGTACACCTTCTCACATGTTAGGACCCCTAGGAAGACCCCATGACCCCTTTTGAAATATTGGAACACTCAAGTGTATCCAAAGAGGTTATAGGACCCCTTGAGACACACTTGAGTGTTCCAATGTGTCCCTAGGGGTCAAAGAGGGTCCAAAGGGGTCTTAGTACACCTTATCAGATGTTAGGACCCCTAAGAAGTTAACATGACCCCTTTTGAGACATTGGACCACTCAAGTGTGTCCAAAGAGGTTGAAGGACCCCTTGGGACACAATTGAGTGTTTCAATGTGTCAAAAGGGGTCATGGGGTCTTCTTAGGGGTCCTAATGTGTGAGAAGGTGTAATAAGACCCCTTAGGACCCTCTTTAACCCTGGGGGACACATTGGAACACT
>MU228259.1:687341-740013 GCA_018584345.1 Thuja plicata
GCCTTGTAACTTGAAGGATAAGTCAAGGTATAGGCCTACCAGCCTTGGTTTTGCAGAGCCAGAATTGCAGAAGTTCCAACCTTGCTTTGGTTGTGACTTGTTAGTTGGCCAAATCACTTGGGTTTCCGAGCATTGAATTGGAAAGTACATAGGAAATCCAATTTAGCGTATTTGGGCACCAACAGACCATTGAGTCCTTGAGTGTTCCAAGAAATTATCTTCATTTAAGGATTGGAGAACAAACCTAATGGATGGTGAGTTGCTTACAATCTACTATGTTATGTTTTTCTTCATCTTCCCTCTAGGATTTCTCAAATTTCCTTCCTTTATATTGTCTTGGAGTACCAGTATCAGCTTTTTTCTAACCTCTTGTCAGAACTCCTAGTTTTTGAGCCCCATTCTTTTTTTTTTTACTTCAAGTTGAGGTTCCCCATCAAAGAATTATCAGGTTTCTTCCCTAAGTTTTTATTCAGATCATTAGCAGAATGGTCTCCTTGGGGGATCTAAATCCTTTATTTCCTAATCCTTTCTTTGAATCTCCCACCTTTGTCCAATAATTTTCCTTATCCTATAAATCTATTGCTTTCTTGTTGTCCAGTTTTTCCAAGGGTTAAAAGGGATGATGATGAAGAAATTGAAATACCCCTTCTATTATGCCAGGATGAAAGAGAAATCCACCAAGATGAATTCTTGAAAGATGATGCATTCATCAAAATAGAGGAGTTCAAGAATTTATTGATTTGGATGAAGCAGCAAGAAGTAGGGGCATAATTAAAGATGACAGGGGAGAGTTCAGTTCCAAGTGAATCTTTTCAAGCCTTGCAATCTTGTGACCCTAAAACTGAAACCATGACACCTGATGAGGCTAGGAAACTAGTCAAATATAGTGGAATGTTGCTTGTGCCTAATTGGGATCTAGCCTCAACCTTCATAATTGATCAAATCAGAAGGCAACCTGATGCAAAGCTATCCTCAGAGACACAGGTTGGAGAAATGATTAAGGGATGTGGATATGATCCATGGTCCCAAAATTTAGCTATTTGGTCATTGGCCCCTAAGACACATAAGCCATCTTTGATCAATGTGTAGGAAAAAATGGATGGGGATAAGATCATTTGGTCTATCCATAATACTGGTGATATGGAGATATCTGAGGCTCTCATGCATTTTTCACATCTCAATGACGCTAAAGTAGAGCAGATGTCCAAGAGATATCAGAAAATTTTTGATCAATCAAGTGCTATGGTGAAGGACATGGAAGTATGCTTGATTAAGATCAAGTCATTAGAAGAGCAGGTGGAGGAATTGAACAAGAAACTAAAAGAGGCCCCAAGGCTATCCTTGCTCCATCTAAATAGGTTGTGGATGCTCAAACTAAGACCACAAAAGATATTGCGATTGGAACAGACCAAGTGGACAAAGATCATAATAAAGTGAATTTAGAAGCCATGTGGAAGATCTTACAACATAGGACTGATGTCCTAAAGGGAAAATTTGGTTTGGTACATAATGCTTACAGTAAGCTACCTGAACTAGAATCAAAGGTCAATAACCATATTGCAAATTTGAGTCCTTATTTTGGCACTTGGTTAGGAAGGGCATCACTATTTGAAAGGTTGGGAGCCTTACAACCACATAGGGAAGATATCCCTAAGATTGTCTATCAGGTGGGAGAAGAAATCAAGAAGATTGGAGCCACTTTATCTTTCTTCAAAGGCAAGAAAAAATCAGATACAGGCAAGGATCAATATGTTTGGCCTGAATTATAATATATTTATTCCTCCAATAAAGGGAGAAGATGACAAGATTAAAGCAATAACAGAATGGAAAAGTGAGTTTGAAACTTTAATTCCTATTAAAGAGGCATTTATAATAGATAGTGTTTCCCTAGATATGGATAGGTTTAATAATACCTTGGATGAAGATTTCAAAGTAGAGTCAAACTTCATCAAGTTTGTAGCAGATGTCAAGGTCATAACCGATGCTAGATGGGATAGAAAAATGCACAACTACTGAGTATTCAGAGTTTTAATTGGCCTTCAGAGGCAGAGCTTGCAGAATGGGATGTTAGCACAAAGCCCAAGAAGATAAAGCCGACAGCCATTGACTTGGATGTATTTGACGAGGAGTGAAGTGGCACCTGGCACCTGATCTATGAGCACAAGGAGGATAGTCATCAATAATACTAGTGTAAGTTAGCCTATATTAGAGGTCACTAGGTCTCACAATAACTACAAGAGGTTATCCATAATATCTATAGACAAAGGTGCCAGCTACCAAAATCTTTAAATCATAACAAAGATTTGATTTCATATCAAATAATATACTCAAGTATATTCTCCACCGCTTGAAGGTGTAACTCTATTTTTGTCTTCTAGCACTTTAGGGTTGAGCCTAGCCATCTGAAGCTTGTTGCATCCTTTCTATTTAAGGATTCCAAGATGGCTAGTGCTCTCTATATAGAAAGATGTAACATTTTGTAAAGGATGGTGAAATTACAACTGCGAGGCAGATTTCTCATTTTTGTCTAGTTTTTCAGACTTTGTCTTTCTGAATGTATTAAAGAAGAAGAAAATTAATAAAATACAGCAAAGTTTCCTGTTCCATATCATTTTTGTCTTCTTTTATTTCTATTTATGCTCTTGTATGTTTAAATTGTAAGGCATTTTAAATATACCAATTATAAGGTAACTGCACAATTACTTATAAGTTTCTTTCAAAGAGGGAGTGAATCTTATGAGTGGTTCTAGAGGGTTAGAGAATAGTGTGAGAATTTGATACAGGGGTATGGGAATGAGAAGATAGTTTGTAAGGCACTCTATCTGAACTACATGTCTATTTCCCTTAATTAGTTTCTATGAATTTATATCTCATTTGACTCTCTGCCCAGGATTAGGCACTGGTCTAGTTTTGATAAGCAGTTATTCATCATAAATCTTAACATAAACAATCATTTACTTTTCTATTATTAAGAACTTATATTCTTAAAAGATTGTATTAGAGAATACAATTCAATTTTGTTGATTCGTTGGAGAGAGAATCATTAGGATATCCTTCCTGAGTCAAGAACTCTAAAAAGAAGGATGAGAATCCTTGTTTCACTATTATTTTCTATTGTTATGTTCATAGTCTGGCTTGTTAAGCTCTGTGTTAAACTGATTATAGTCATCTGCAAGGTGTTCTATCAGTTGTTGCAGTAAAAGGCAATTGGTAAATCAGTGTAACCCCTGATCCACATTTAAGTTTACTGTGAAGCAGTAACCTGTGTAAGGTAAACCCACATGAGTCTATGGAGCTCAAAGAAGAAGGGGGATTTATCCTCATTAATTAGACTTTTACTTGCATGAGTCAGGAATTGGGAATTAAAGAGTCAAGCATTAGTGCTATATTAAGGTTCTGCAAGAAAAAGTTATAAGAGGAGGCATTGCATCTAATTATTTTGGAACCTTTATTTCTCTCATAAGATTTGGCTAGACAAGTGGATCAGATCAAGATTCTTGTTCTAATTCATTCCCAAGAATATTAGTTATAACTAATGGACTTGGTGGTGGAAAATTTGTTCCGGACCAAAGGTGTATGTCACTTATATTTGCAACATATGTAGGGTATTGGTTTGAGTCTACAAAATAGATAGGCTATTGTTGTTTCTTATTATTAGGATTAGGGACAGGTTGTGCAGGTAACTAAGTAGGCTTAGGGGAATTAGTATTGGTTTCTGGAGGTGGCATTAAGGCTGGTTACTGAGGTCGCAGAAGACAACTAGCTAGTTGATTTGGCCATTGATGACCTCCTCTCTGTTGTGAATTTTGCTACCAATTACCTTGAGGTGGTTACCATGAATTTTGAGTTTGTTTCTAGCTTCCTTAAGGTTACTTCCAATACCCTTGAGTAGGCTTACACTAGGGTATAGGGTTCTGATGATTTGGCTAGGCATTACGAGGATTATTCCAAGACTGAGGTGGATAACCTTGAGATTTTTCATTGTATGAGGGTTTCCATTGATTATCTTGTAATGAAATTTTTATCTTTTAATGAAATGGATATACCTATGTTGTTGTGTGCACTAATTCTATAATGCAAGAGTAATTAAGAAGCATAACTAATCAAGCTTGCACTCAAGGAGATCCATGCCATGCATGCAGCTAAGGACCAAGTCAAGATGGTTAAGTAGTAGCTAACAATTGAAGAAGTCAATATCTAATTGACAAAAACTCATATGGATCAAGTTATGGAGCTTTAATGCTTGTCCCTAAAAAATAGTAAATCTAGAAAGAATAAGTCATGCTATATCTTCTTTGCAACCAAACAACTAATTATTCCTTATTTGTTACACAATCTTCCTTCTTTCTTGCATTGTAATAATGCATGTCCACCTATGTCTTGGGATTGGACTAGGTAGTCATTGGAGTTAGTTAGTAGTTATCTTTAGATAAGTTCTGTTGCATTTTCAAAGGTTAGTTAGAGAGAGAAGAACATGATGTTTTAATTTTCCAATTTCAGCATATAAAGAATAGTTTCAACTTCAACTTATGTAAAAGCACTTCCTTGGATGAATAAAATGATGTTTTGAGTTTATAAGCATCTTTGTTAGTTATGTAAATGCTCATCCAAGGGGATCCACATGGTGAGGATTTCCTTGTTTCAATTTATTAGTTAATTTTCCTTTAGTTCATAGTTGTTATTTTAGCATTTTTCTATTCCCACAACCATTAGAAACAATTTCCCATGACTATTCTTGCATCCAAGGCATATAGATTAATTTCCTGTCTATTCTTTCTAAACAATATTTTTGTTAGTTATTTGAGTTCAATTTCAGTATTAGATTGTGTCCAAAATTTGAGTTGTTTCATTTCATGCAATTTTATTTAAGCTATAGGATAACATGGATTTGGTTGGGACTTAGTGCACGTGTAGTGCCGATCCATTTCAAGCACATGTTCCTAGGTTGAAAAGTAAATAAGCCTTCACCATAAGAAACATAGCTGCTCAGAATGGATATACAATCCCTGATTTGAAGTTTTATAACCTATTTATTGATCTAATTGGGAAGACCAACATTTTTGACATCATTGTCGGAAGTGTCAAACTAAGGACATGTTGCATCCAAGTTTTAGTTATTTTAGTCACATTAATGTTGCTTTTAGTTTTCCTTAGATCCATTAAATATTAAGTTATATTCCTGTTCAATATAATTTAAATTTATTTCAATATACATGCATAGAGATAGGAGAAGAGATGCCTTAGGTAGACTACCTAATGATCCTAATCCTAGTAATCAACTAGGAGAGATATTTTTTCACCACTCAAAAGAAGAGATTCCCTATTTTGATGTCATTGAAAATTCATCCCCTTATTCCTCTTCCTTAGAAGAAGAACCAGTTGATCCAAATGCCTTTGCTAACATACTTTCCAATTTGAATATTCCTCCACTTGGGGACCCATTTTCTCAAAACCAACCCGATGATCAAATTTATTTGGTAGTCTATCAACCAAGGATTCATTCAAGGATGGAAAGACCTAATCACCCAACTTAAGACTTGCCTATCACAAACCAAATTGATAACAGTAACCTAAAAAAAAATCTACTTCAGTCCTCCCTATGTTATATGGCTTGGTAATAGAGGACCCAGACACATTCTTGTTTGAATTTTACATTCTCTGTACAAGTTATGACTATACCACAGATGCCCATAGGATTAAGCTATTTCCTACTACTTTGAAGGAATCAACATTAAGATGGTTTATGAGTTTAGGAAGAGATGTTGTGATAACTTGGGATGATATGAAAGAAGTATTCCTTCAAAAGTATAAAGAATATTGTATAGGAGATAAAGGGAATGACATCTTTAGAAAGAAAAAAAAAAGAATATGAGAGTTTGGAGGACTATATTTCAAGATTCTTGTTTAGTTTGAAGAAGTCTCCAGACCATGAGCTTAATGAAGAGTCTCAAAAGTTTCTTTTTCTAAGAGGGATAATTGGAGGTTGTATTGAAGCTTTGGACCTAATGGGGGGAGGAGACATCACTCAAGCATCTTGGGATGATCTCAAGAAGATATGATTGAATTAATCTAGAGAAACTATCAAGAAGGGAAGAGGTTATCAACCTACTATGGGCAAGTCATATATTAGTGGAGTTTCAAGGATATAAATCACACACCTATTGTCAGACTTCAAGAAAGACATCATCAACAATGTGGCTACCTAGTTGGATACAAGGAAAGCCAAGAGGAAGAATGAGGATGCAGAGGCAATGCTAGTAGAATACTACCCTCATTGTAGATAGAAGAAGAAGGATTGCAAATGCAATATGGTGGCTAACATAGAAAGAATGAAAATTCCTATTGAATTCAAGCCAATAGAGGGAGATGACAACTGATTTTTTATCATTTCTCAAAGAATTTCATGGGCTCCAAGACAATTTATGCCACAAGACCCCTTAAATTTTAGTGTTCCTTATTAAAATGCATATAATAATAAATGGAAACCTCCATACAATGCAAAATTTGGAGGTTATCCACCTCAACCTTGTAATAATACCTAGAGTGCCTATCCAAATTATTAGAACACTACATTCCACTAGAAGCCTCCTCAAGGGAACTAGAAGAAACCTCAAGGAAGCTAGCTATAATCTCAAAGTTCATGGAAGCTACCTTAGGGTAATTGGAAAAAAACATTCACAATGGAGAGGAGGTCAGAAATGACCAAATCAACCAGTTCGTTATCTTCAAAAACCTCAGTAATAAACCTTAATGTCACCTCTTGCAAACAAACAAAATTTTCTTCAACCTTCATCTGTTAGTACTGAAGCTAGTCCCTCAAAAAACCCTAGTGTTAACACATGTGCACAACCCCAATTAGAAATAGGACTACTACTAGGAGGGAAATAGGGAAGGCTAAGGAAGCTAATATTAGAGGAGATAAAGAAAAGAAATAGGAAAGTGAACAAACTTCCCCTAATCCTAAGAAGCAGAAAATTGAGAGAAGAGGTGCTTGTAGAAACTGCAGAGGTAGAGAAATCAACCTGAAATCAAGTAACGATAAACCTCATCGGGTTACAGAGGAAACATCATAGAGGAGAAGCCACAAGATTATAGGAAAACATAGGAAGACAACACAACCTAGGAGTTCTAGTGCCAATGTTCACCTAGAAATATCAGAATCTCCTCATACCTCCTCTAAAGAAGAAAAACCACCTTTTAGCAGTCCTACGAGAGAAAATTCACCACCCCCTACACATGATGAACAAAAGGATATATCTGAAGAGGAGGGTGAGTCAGAAGGAGTATAAGAGGATTTAACTCAGGAAGAGAAGAATTTTTTATGGAGGATGATCAGCCATAGGAAGGCCAAGATTTACAAGGGATTATTGAACTTATTGTTGTTGTAGAGAAGATATCAGACCAGGTATCAAAGCAATAATTGAGCACAAGTAAGGAAGAGGGAAATAAAATGTGGGTGTAGCCTTGGATTTATATCATGATATGAAGGATAGGGAAACAAAATGGGAAAGATAAAAGTTGCGGTTACAGAGGGAGATTGATAGAAAAGAAGAGGAGATTGTAAGGTTGAAAACTAAATTATATGATGTAGTTGCAATAGTACCTCAACTCATGGAATTTAGGATACCACCTAGGGTCTATTCCACGTATCTAAAATAATCACATCTTTTCTACAAGATTATGATAATTGCTAAGGATTTGAATCCCTCTCTTGAGAATCCTCAAGAGTTCTACAACACTTATTAGACCTCTCCTTTAGTCATTAAAATTTTTCTTTGTGAATTATTCCTTTATAATCATGCTATCTCAAAGGATACTAATTGGGATCCCATTCTCTATATTGGAGATATTCATCCCAGATCTTTCATGTCATGAATTTAGAATGAACATAGTTGGGGAGATTAGTTCAGGGCACATAGGGAAGCTGAAGATAGCATTCCACTACCATTAAGGGTTGAGTCTAGGAAACCTAGTGTTATTTACTATGATTGGAAAAATATTTTATCCAAAGAAATTGAACTAAAAAGAATATTTTTCCTCTAAGGGAGGAAGAATTTCAAGAATATGAATGGATGGATCCTATTGAGGGACAGTCAATGATTGGACACTTGGTGCAATGATTGAAGAGTTTTCTAGGTGATCTTAAAAGGGAAGAACCACACTCTTTTCCAAACTTCTATGCATTTTTTAGAAGGGAACACAAGTATATACAACTAGGAAGGACCAAGATGGATGAATGGTTTCCTCTTATCTTCCAGTCACCATTATTTTTATGGCCACTGCCAAGTTGTAGGGGAAACATAAATTCTTATAATGAGGACTCAAAAAATGCCAGGTGGAAAAGATTGGAAAAGGCTAAAGAATTTTATTGGAGCCTAACTCATGGAGGAACAAGCCAAGTTACTCATGATGATTATATTATTGATGCTAGATTTATGAACTTTTCACTTGCTGTAGGACCAACAATAAGCTAGGTTGGGGGGAAATGATGAGCCCAAGTAATGGCTCTATTTTGTCAATATTTGCTATGTTTTTGTAGTCCTTGTAAAGTGTCTAGTCTTGGTTAAAGGGTTTCAAGACTTGGTTACTGAGTATTTTTTGATGATTATTTGAACTTCGTATCATGGCTGAACTTATCTCTAAACTACCTTCTTAATGAAAAAAACTCCTAAATAGTTATAACTATACAATTTATCCATGTTAATTATAGTTATGGTTTAATGAATGGTTATCTTACAATGAAATGTATATACATATGTTGTTGCACACACTAATGCTATGATGAAGGAGTAATTAAGAAGTAGAAGTAGTCAAGCCTATAGTCAAGGAGATTCATGCCATCCATGCAACCAAGGACCAAGTCAAGATGGTTAAGAAGTATCCAATAATTGAAGAAGTCAATATCTGATTGACAACAAATCATATGAAGAAAGTTATGGATCTTTAATGATCATCCCTAAAAAGGTTTAAATATAGAAAGAAGTATTAATTCTATATCTTCTCTGTAACTGAACAACTAATTGTTCCTCATTTGTTGCATAGTCTTCCTTCTTTCTTACAATGTAATAATGTATGTTTTCCTATCTCTTAGGAGTGGATAAGGTAGTCGTTAGTGTTAGTTAGTAGTTATCTTTAAATAAATTTTGATGCCTTTTCAAAGGTTAGTTATAGAGAGATAAATGTGATGTTGTATATTTCCAGTTCAACATATAAAGAACAATTTCAACTTCATCTTATGTAATAACACTTCCTTGGATAAATAAAATGATGTTTTGAGTTTATTAACATCTTTTTTTTATTTCTCCAAATACTCATCCAAGGGGGCCCACTTGGTGAGGATTTCCCTATTTCATTTTAGTAGTTAATTTTCCTTCAGTTAGTTGTTATTTTAGTGTTTGTCTGTTCCTGCAACCACTAGAAACAATTTCCTATGACCATTCCTGCAACCAAGGCAAATAGGGTAATTTACTGTCTATTTGTTCTAAAAAATATTGTTGTTAATTATTTGAGTTCAATTCCATTAGTATATTTTATTGAGTATTTAAGTTGTTTCATTCTATGCAATTTTCTTTAATTTGTAGGATAGCATGGATTTGGCTGGGACTTAGTGCACATACAATGCTGGCCCATTTCAAGTACACGTTCCTGGGTTGACAATTAAATGAGCCTTCACCATAAGAAAGATAGATACTTAGAATGAATTTCCAATCCATGAGTTAAAGTTTTACAGCCTAGTTATGGATGCAATGAAAATTTCCAAAGTGATGGATGCAATGGAAGAGACACTCAATAAAATGAAGAAATAAATGAAACTATGCAATTCTAGATAGAGTGGATAGATGGTCTAGATGAGAGAACCCTTAAAACATGCTTGGGTAATTTTAAGGAATACAAAAGTAGTGTCGAGCAATCACCATCATAGTAAACCCATGATTTTTTATTCCTTCATTCTTTTAATTCAGAGTCAAGGGAAAGAGGGATAATCAATTAACTCCCAATTATGACTTGGGTATGTGTAGGATCACGAGGGGCCAAAAAGTGGTGATATGAAAAAAAGTGATTTCCATTTTCCCAAAAATACAAAAACTCATGTTGAATTTTTGGTTGGCTTTGGTGTCAGTACATGTAGCCATGGAAAAAGAAAAAGCATAACATATATCAGAAAAAATCAACTATTTGACGCTAACCTCATCCAAAAATATTTGATATCTAATGTTTGCAAATATATTGGATATCAGATATTTGCAGGATTATCTGATATTTGATATGTTTCCCAATATAAAATATTGGTTAAGGATTTATATTTATATGTTCATATATAATACACACACACACACACACATAATAGTGTATTAATTATTAAGATATTTATTTAATATGTTAAATTTACTATTATATTGATATAATATATAATAAAAATAATATATGATTTATAAGAATAATATATTAATATAATATAATATAATATGCCTGCTAATGGGCACTCGGGTTGATCTTGTTTCTAGGTGCGAGGATGATTTTTAGTGGTTGAAGTTGGATGTTGGATGGGTCAAGATAAATTTTGATGGGGCCTTGAAAGGGAATTCAATTTTATCTAGGAATGGGTGTGTTTATAGAGACTCATATTGTAGCATGTTGTTAATTGATTCTAAGAAGGTTGAAAAGGGTGTTGGTCTTCCCAATTAGATCAATAACTAGGCTGTAAAACTTCAACTCAGGGATTGGACATCTAGTCTAAGTAGCTATCTTTCTTATGTTGAAGGCTCATTTACTTGTCAACCTAGGAATGTGTACTTGAAATGGTCCAGCACAATATGTGCACTAAGTCCCAGCCAAAGCCATGCTATCCTAAATCTTAAAGAAAATTGCATGAAATGAAACAAATCAAATGCTCAACAAAATCTACTAATGGAATTGAACTTAAAAAACTAACAAAAACACCATTTAGAAAAAAATAAATAGGAAATTACTTTGCCTTCCTTGGTTGTAGGAATAGTCACAGGAAACTGTTTCCAGTGGCTACAGGAACAAAATAATTCTAAAAAAACAACTATGAACTGAAGGAAAATTAACTACTAAACTGAAATAGGGGAATCCTCACCAAGTTGCCCCCCTTGGATGAGTATTTTTGGAACTAAAAATATTCTTATAAACTCAAAACATCATTTTATTCATCCAAGGAAGTGTTTTACATAAGATGAAGATGAACTATTCTTTATATGCTGAAACTTGAAAACTACAACATTATGCTCTTCTCTCTCTAGCTAACTTTTGAAAAGGCATAAGAAATTATTTAAATAGAACTACTAACTAACTCTAACAACTACCTAGTCCACTTCCAAGAGATAGTAAACCACACATTATTACATTGCAAGAAAGAAGGAAGACTATGCAACAAATCAGAATCAATTAGTTGTTCGATTGCAAAGAAGATATAACATGACTTATTCTTTCTAGATTTACTATTTTTTAGGGATGATCATTAAACATCAATAAATTTCTCCATACGAGCTATTTTAAATTAGATATTTACTTCTTCAATTATTGGCTAAAGCTTAACCATCTTGACATGGTCCTTGGCTACATGCATGCTATGAATCTCCTTGAGCACAAGCTTGAATGGTTCTGCTTCTTAATTACTCTTTTATCATAACATTAGTGTGCAAAAAAAAAAGGTATATCCATTTCATTTCAAGATAAACATTCATTAAACCATAACTATAATTAAAATGGATAAATTGCATAACTATAACTATTTAGGATTTTTCATCATTATGAAGGTAGTTTAGAGATAAGTTCAACCACGATACCAAGTTCAACTAAACATCAGAAAATACACAATAACCAAGTTTTGAAACCCTTTAACCATGACTAGACACTTGATAAGGAAAAAAAAACATATCAAACATTGAAAAAATAGATCCATTACTCAGGCTCATCAAATGGTACCAATAATGAGGCAGAGATACACGTAGTGTTACTTAATTCTTTGGCTAGGAGGATTAATGTTGATAACCTTCACCACGAAGAGGACTCTAAAATTTTAATTAATGCCATTAAAAATGGAAAATCACAAGTGTGGAAAATTGATAAATCTATCTTCATCATTTGGAAAAATTAGTAAGTTTTGTAAATTTCAAAATCTCCCACATTTTTTGGGAAAGAAATGTTTTAGTAGATTCATTATCCAAGTTGGCAGTGTCATTGGGATGTTGATATGTGGCAGCTATTTGATGTGGCAAAGATATTTTTTAGTGAAGTAATGATGAAATTTAGACCTTGTGCTCTATTGGTACAACCACATTTATTTTGCATGTCACTTGGAGTATTTTCCTTGTATGGATTTATGATGGAAATGTGAAGGGATTCGTTATTCATTTGGGTAGGAGAATTTGGATAAGTATCAAGAAGTATGGAGGAAAATTTTAGATTCAAGGCTGCAAAAAAACAAATGTTTTTTGGGGAAAGATCATAGAGGAGAATTTGAAGATTGTCTTTGTGATGGATGACCCGTTCTTCATGTTGTTGGTTCAATAGTTTCTTGGAGATGATTTTATGTTGGAGAAATTCAAGTAAAAAACAAATATGAACATTGCCTCCATGTTTGGTGCTTGGGGTCTTCAGTTAGACTACAAAGAGGAGGTACAAATGTGGTGGAGAGATGTGTGTGACTATAATTAAGGGTGGATTTGGATGTCATTCTAGCCTATGCTGAACTAGGCCATGGATAATTTGTTACAACTAGTGATTGAGTTTCCATGCCAATGCATCTACCTCATGTGCACCCATTAATCATGTGGTGTGCTTTGGAGGATAGAAATTTGAAGGTTGGGGAAGCCACACAAACTTGGGGATTCATCTATGACTACTTGCAATACTAGGAGTTGGTGCTAACATCTGATGTTCCTAAAGAGTAGATGAAGAAGAGAGAGCTCAAGTTTCAATTGGAAAAAAATGAGTGGAGATGTGCATGTTGGTGCTAGGAGTTGAGGGAGTTCTAGTGGTCAGGATGTGGGGATTTCTCAAAGTGGTCATGGTTGTAGGGGTCAAGGAAGAGGAGCTTCTAGGATGGGTCATGCCAACCTTGGATGAGGGAGGAACACATGCTAAATTACCAGGGGTTGATCTCCATTTTTATTTTGTTACTACATTTTGGCACTGGCTATTGATAGTTTTGTGTTTCAACATGGTGAATAATTTTTTTTTGAGTATCCTCTTTTTGGACGTTTTAAGATTCAATGTATTTTGGGGGATGAGAGTCTAGGAAATGTATTATGTGTCAATGTTTGCAAGGGATATGATGTATGCAAGGGTTGTGTAGTTTTGTGTACATAATTTGTGCACATTTGAGATACTTTTTTTTTTACTTGATGCTTATAATGACTATATTTTTAATAATAATATACAAACATTTTATCGACCAAAATAATAATAACATAATACAATATGATATTAATATTATGGTATATTAATATTAATGTACTATAATAATGATATTAGTATTGATATACTATATAATTTATATTGATAATATAATATGTAATGTATAATTATATAGTAATATTATTATTTTTTATCAATAATGGTCTGAAGTTGAGAATATAAAGGAAATTCACGATATCACTAAGAATTTCAATATTTCATTTGTTTATAGAAATTTGAGATACTTACATTGTGTTATGTGATCGCTTGTCATAAAGGCTCAGAAACTAGGCATAATCCTTTAACTCAGGGATTGGACATCCAACTAAGAACTTCATCCACTTTATAATAAAATTATTTAATATGTCAAACCCAGGGACGTGTTACTTGAAACGAGCCAGAAAAATATATGCACCAAGCACTTTCTCAACCAATCATTCTATAATTGCTGCAGGAAATAAATGCTGGAAAGGAACTAATCTATGGCTGCAGCAAATAAATGCTTTCAAAAGGAAACTATACTATTGCTGCATGAAATGAATACTTAAGGGAAATCTAAACTATTTATGTCAAAGTAGATGCTTGAAAATAAATGATGGAAATGAATGCTACTAGAATGATGTAAGATTGCACATAAACAACTATAACACTTTAGTTACTCTTTCTCTCAGCCACAGGAAGTGGTAGCTATCCTGTGGCTTTGGCTACAAGAGTTGTTCAACATAGGAATTGAAATAACAAAAGTGCAGGAAAGCGAGCTAACTAGAATGAATCTAAACTATGGATTCCTCACCAAGTGGGCCCCCTTGGGTGAGTACCCAAAACACTCAATTTCACAGAACTGAACTCAAAACTTCATTTTCTCATTGACTTGAATAAAAGAGTATAGGAATTCTCAACAACAATGAAATAACATAATGCAACTATAATAATACTACTACTGCCCTCCCTCTCACACATGAGCGAGGATTTATTTAAAGTGAAAAACATCTAACTTCTAAACTCCACATGCCCTAAGAAAAGGCAGAGATTTTATTACAACCATATAACAGAAAGGAAAACTAGAAAAAATGAAATAGAATCGGTCAAGAAGAGAGGAAAGAATTGCGTAGAAAATAGATCTAACTTCCAACTCTCTCCTAGATTTAATCAAGGAAATTATTGCACTCGCCAAGTCTTCACTCAACTGTCTCCACTTGGATCAATCCAAAAACCTTCCACCACTGTTACATCGATGTTTCATCCATGCACGTCTTCTACAAGACCGAGTCAAGCGACCAACACATAGACGTTCTCACCTGAACAAGATGACAGTTTCTACTTTGATGCACTGCATTAACACCATTAGGATAAAAGCATTCATTGAATTTATTCAAAGTACATACATTATCTATTGTCCAAATAGTCAATTCATTCATAAAACATGATCATAAGTTCATAGCAATAAAACAAAGCATATTCATCCTGATAAAGCACATTAAGTAGCATACATCCATGGCATAGGTTCAGTGGTTGACTACCACATAATAACAGTTTTAGGGCATAAAGTCTTGGAATAATAACATAAAACATAAGAAGGGACCTAGAAAAAGTTCTTCTAAGGTACCTAAAAGATGCCATTAAAATGGCCTATCATTCTGCCCCCTACAAAGACTAGTGCCAATCCTTAGGCACTGAGACATTCCAGATCTTGGAAAGAACTGAGAGGTCTCCTTCCTGTGTTTCTTGAACCATGGAATGCCAACACGCCAGTAGTACCCATTTGTGCACTCCATATTTACCCATCTGGTCAGTTCCTATTGTTCATCCATTTCATCATCCACATAGTTGTACAATGGCCATAAAAGTAGGGGAGGCTGGAAGGTGAGTGGCAACCATCGCTTAGGTCGTGGTTGTCTTCCTTGGTGTATATACCAACTAACACGCTACATTCTGGCCCGCAAGTTAATCAGACTATGTGGCTTTGCCTTCTTAAGTGCCAGGGTAAGTCTTTCCCATCTCTGTTTTAACCCTTCAGCTGCCTAATCCCCATCTAATAATGACAATTTTTCAAATGCCAAGAAAAATTCCTCATGGATTTATAGAATCCATTTCCTCGGTGCAAAATCATGAAATCCATACACAAATTGCATCCAGTCACAGTAAATCTATCATGGTGACCGACTTTTAGGATGTAGGGGAAATGAAATGATTTTTCCAAGATTCTGTACTTATGTAATTGCTCACCATAATTTATTTCATTCTAAATCTAGGAAACAAGGGAAGACAAATGTATATCACCAATAAAAAGAAGGGGGTGCTAGTCAGTATTAAAAGGAACAACATAATTGTGCATGTATAATTCACATAGAAGATTCTGAACACAATCAGGTGATGTGTTGTATGCAGCCACAAATTCATGTGGGGTTTCTATGCCTCAGCTAACATCTTGGAGGACTCTCATTAATTTAAATAGGAAAAATTGCTCCTTGAGGCATATGACACAAACCCGTGGTGGTTTGCATTCCAACAATTATGGAATTATATCTGCAATGTTATTTACCTTATTCTATAGAAATTCAATTTCTTGTTGTTTTCTTTCAATCTCCCTTTATAATTTTGTCTTTTCCAGTTCCCACATCAATTTTTGATATTGCATTGCATTGAAATAGTCAATCGATAGAGAGTGAACAGTTACCTCCTCAATTTTCCAATGTGGGACCACCTTGATTTCTTGTGGGTCTTCCTCTTTATTTGGACAAATTGGCACATTTTCTGGAACAAGGGGCCTTTCCCCATGATTTCCTTCCTGTAGAGAAGAAGATTCTCTTCCGACAACTTTAGGCTCTGCTACTTTCAGTATTACACATTCTACTTCTGGAATAGCCTCAGTGGCTACATGATCCTTTTCCATCATACCCTGGCATTCATAAATAGGATTGCCTATTTGCGGTTGTTTATGTAAGGGTTCCTCCGAGGAGACATGAGACTCGTCAGCCGTAACAGGAGAACTTTTGTCATTTGGTTGTGTCATGTTCAAACGAACACTTCTGCACAATGGGGTATTAGTAGAGGCTACATGGTTCTTTTGTGAAAGTTTCCTTTTCTTGGTAGGTGTGGCCGCAAGAGAAACAATAGACATAGGAATATCTGACTCATATATTATGGCATTTTTGCTTTGCCCTTGCCCTTTTTATCCTTTTGTCAAGAAACTATAGGAACCTCAGTTTCTCCACTCCCTGAAGTAGGGTTTGGATGGCCGGAGGGCACATTTTCCTCATTAACTCCTGAAGGAGAAGAATTCCTCAAGGGTTCATCTTTTTCACCAAATTCTTCTTCCTCATCAGGGTTATTTCCCTGTTCTTCTTGATTCTTGGTCTGTGGCCCCTCTCTATGCAATTCAACATGAGGTGCCTCAATAAATGTGTCCCAAGACATGGGAGAGACATCCCTTAGTGACCTTTTAACCAATAGTTTAATTAAACCATGGTGGGTCACTACGTTCTATTGCCCCTTCCATACCTCTTCAGCACTTAAGTTCAAAAGGGCATAAAGAAAATTTGGAACATTTACTAAATGGTTATGTCGTAAATGGATCAAAAATTTTAAGTGAACTGCATGAAAGAAGGAAAAATGGACCTCACAGGTAATGTACCTTATGACATGAATGACCAACTGAGAAAATTTCCCTGGAAGAGATGTCCTTTTTACTCCTTGTTTACTGTAATCCATTGGGGTGTCTACTGGCAACACAAATTCTTCTCTGGCTATTCGTGTGTCATGCCCATGTGGAAATTCTTCACTAGCAGATGGAAGTCTAGAGACTTCGGCAATTCGTGCTTTTGAAGCTTCAATTCGCAACCCCTTACCATATGCAACTCCATTGTTGTATGTTCTCAGAAATTCTAGTGTCGTATCTTCATCATACCCATTTAACCTAACAAAATAGGTGAGCCAACCTACTCTGTTAAAAAACTAAATGTTGTCTTGGTATTCTAACAATACCAGGTGGTTTGATGGTTCATGCCGTATAGGAGAACCACCCATTCTGCTGCTTGAAATTCCAACAATGTCTAGTAACTCAAAAATCTCCTTACTGCACTAATACTCTTTACTCTGTTCACTGAAAAATCTCTTTGATGTGCCCATAATTGGAATGAAAGTTTTCTAGTATTTCCGGATGGACAAGACACAACAAAATATTTTGAAATAATAATGTGAAGTTAAGCTAAAATTTTGAGCTAAAAATAGGGCTGGTTTTGACAGTTTACACGCAAGGGTTGTCAAATCATAATTTCTGATATGATGGCTTAGTACAATTCGAGTAGAAAAAATAGTAATGACAAAGTTTGGTAATTATGACATCTGATTTGGAAATGACGTAAGTTTTGGGCTGATGGGATATTTCATTTATTATACACAAAACCCTATTTACTGCCCCCTACAAAAAAAATGACAATTTTCCCCACTTGCATGGCAATGTACAACAAAATCATGGATGAATCGCTCTTATTAATTACAATGTGTCATAATCATATTAAATGAAGTAAAAAAAAATTTTGAGGCAATAAAGTAATGCGTACCTTGGAATATTATACCATTAAAAGTCCAAATCCAGAAATATTTGATGACGTTGGCAGAGTAAAAATTTGAGCTGGTGCAATAATGAGGTGACGTAAATGTGTGGATGGTAGAAAAAGATGATGAAAAAGTGGATGGAATGACATTTTTATTATGGAAAAGAGATTTTTATGGGAAAGGAAAACTTATTATGACTGCATGCGGTAAATTTTCATAGAGATGACCGAAGCAAATAATTACTCCAAATGGCTGCAAGAATACCCTCAGTAGGAAGAAGTCCTTTGGCTATAGGAAAGTCTTCAGCTGGAGGAGGTTCTTTGGCTGCAGGAGGTCCTTCAGCTGTAGGAAAGTCATTGGTAGGAGAAGGAGTTTCTTCAGCTATAGGAGATTTTATGGCTGTAGGAGGTTCAGCAGCTGTAGGAGAAATCTCAAACTGCTATAGGAAATCGGCCTTTGTTTGTGGTTTATGGTATAGGCGAAGCCTATGACCATTCACCAGTAACTTGAAATGTACAGGGTTGATGGTAGATAGTTGAACTGCTCTGTTAGAATAAACATGAATAATCTCATAAGGGCCAAGCCAAGATGTTGTAATCTTACCTTGGTTTTCTTAGAATCTTGAGTCATACAAAAGAGCCCACTCACCAGGAGCACTGTTTGGAAAGGATGTGAGAATCATGCCACTTTTACTGATGTGTCTAAACCAACTCTGTGTGTTGTAGGGTTTCCTTCCTTATTTCATCCAGCTGGTTAAGCTGCAAGATCCTGTCGCATTATGCCTCAGTAAGATCAATGTTTAGCTGCAATGTCGTTAGTAAAGTCTTATGTTCAAACTCAATCGACATCACAACTATTTTTCCATATACCAACTCAAAAGGGGTAAACCCCATTATGGTTTTCCATGTAGTGCAGTAGGCCCATACTTCTTCTTGGAGGCAACTACTCCAATATTTTTTGTGTAACTAAACTATCTTCGTGAGGATAGCTTCTATCTCCCTATTAGTGATTTATGCCTAACCATTTGCCTATGGGTGATAGGGGCTTGATTTTTGATGGTGAATATTATACTCATTCATCAGAGTAGTAATAAATGTGGAGGTAAATTGAGCTCCTTGGTTAGTGACTATCTCATAGGGTACACCATAGCATGTGAATATCTCCTCATACAATAACTGTGCAACTATGTTATCTCTGGCATGCTTCATGGATCTAACCTCCACCCACTTGGTTACATAATTAGTACATATAAGTATGTACGAATTATCATCAGAAGCAGGTGTTATGGGACCAACCAAATTGATTTCCCATTTATCAAATGGAGTCACTAAAACCTGAGGAAAGAGTGGCATTTCATCAGATTTAGTGGGTTGCCCCATCCGCTGGCATCAATCACACTTCCTGGTGTAATTGGCTAAATCCTTGTAGAGGGTTGGCCAGTAGTAACCAATATTAAGTACCTTCATGGCTGTCCTTTTGGCAGCAAAATTTTCTCCACATGGCTCATCGTGACAAGCCCAAAGGATGTCATAAGTTTCATCCTCACGAATGCATCTTCTCAATACTTGGTTGGGGCCAGTATAGAATAAACAATCAGCAATCTAGGAAAAGTTGAAAGTTTTTTCTATTAGTAACTGCTTTTCCTTTGGAGAGAAGTCTGGAGGTACCTTTTGTGAAACCAAATAGTTAGAAATATTAGCATACCAGGGTGCTTTTGCTGTAATGGAGAACAGGTGTTCATCAGGAAAACTGTCATCGATTGCCATGGGTTCGTCAGCATTATGTAGGCGTGAGAGAAAATTGGCCGACTTATTTGATCTGCCTGGCTTATCTATGATGGTAATATCAAACTCTTGTAGCAGCAACAACCATCTAGCTAACCTCCCTATTATGGCAGGTTTGTTAGCTAAGTATTTAATAGCTGCATGGTCTATATGTACAAAGATTTGGTAACCAGTGACATAATGGAAAAATTTGTTCAAAGCATAGATAACAGCCAATAGCTCCTTTCGGTAACTGTGTAGTTCAACTCAGCCCCCTACAAATTTTTGCTAATAAAGTAAATGGTGTGTTCTAGTGTACCTTCCTTCTGTCTAAGAATTGCTCCAACAACATGATCAGAGGCATCTATATGTATGTGGAATGGGATTTCCCAGTTAGGACCTCGCAGGATAGGTGCCTAAGTGAGTACAAAATTCAGCTGCAGGAAAGCTTCATCACAATCTGATTTCTAGACAAAGTCAGCAGCTTTAGTGAGTAGTGAATACATAGGACTGGCCATCTTGTTGAAGTCCTTTATGAATATTTTGTAATACCCAGCATGACCAAGGAAGCTTCTGATATCCTTTTGTTTAGCTTGGGTAGTCAGATTAACAATGATCTCAATTTTGGTCGGGTCTACCTAAATGCCAAGAGAAGAAATGTAGTGACCAAGCACTACTCCTTCCTGCATCATCATAAAACACTTCATGATGTTCAAAGAAAGGTTATTTTCTTTGCATTTGGTGAGGAATTTTTCTAGATTTTCCAATAATTCCTCATAAGTTTCCCCATAAATTGTAAAGTCGTCCATGTAGATCTCCATACAGTCATGGGAAATATTAGCAAAAATGTTGATAACCACCTGCTGGAAAGTAGTAGGAGCATTACAGAGGCCAAATGGAAAAATTGAATAAGAAAAAGTCCCCCATGGGAAGGTGAATGTGGTCTTTTCCTGATCCTCTGGAAGAATTCAGATCTGATTGTATCCACTGTACCCATCCAAGAAAGAAAAGTATTTCTTTCCTGCTAGAGAATCTAGGACCTAGTCAATGAATGGAAGAGGTAAATGGTCCTTTTTGGTGGCATTGTTAATCTCTCTGTAGTCTACACACACTCTCCACTTTCCACCTTTCTTAGGAACTATGACTAGTGGGGAAACCCACTCGCTATCTGATATAGGATATATGAAACCGGCTTTAAGGAGTTTTTGGAGTTTGGCTTTGACTATCTCATGAAGGGTAGGGTTGACACGTCTTTGAAATTATCTTACTGGGGGTTTGTCCTGCTTTAGGAAGATCCTATGAGTGCATAAATTTGGGTCTAGACCTTTCATATCAGTGTAATCCCTAGAAAAAGTTGTAGCATGAGTCTTCAGTAGCTTGGTCAATGATGTTTGCTGCTGAGGAGAAAGTTTGCTATTAATGTTTAAGCAGTGTTCAGGGGAAACTTCCAGTTGCTTAGTGAGCTATACCATGGATGCATTAGTTAATGAGGGTAATTGGATTTCATAGGGAAGCATTTGGTGATAGAACTGGTTGGATACATGGGAAGATATTTGGTAATCAGAGTATAGCGGTTGCAGGGAGTAGTTTTGGAGGGAACTATCCAAAGGGTCCAAGTTCGATCCATATTGGTTATGTAGGATGTTGGTGATTACCTTATCTTCCTCCTGAAGATGTAGGAAGAGGTCCCTTGTTAACATCATTAATTGGGAGATTGAATTAATAACTTCAGCTTCCTCTCCTACATCTGGCCATATGGGAGAGGCTAATTCCATGTGAGGTTGAGTAGGAGGATACAAGGCCAAGGTTTTGGTGTGTTGGCCATCAGAAATGGTCATATCTCCTGACCAAAAAATGATGTAGGCATCAGTGGTAGCCAGCCAAGGATGTCCCAAAATAATTGGATAGCCTCCTAGGGTAGCTTTTGGTGAGAGGATCATGAAATCTACAGGGTAGGACCAAGACTCTAGGTCAACCACAATGTCCTCCACCACGCCATCAGACTTTACAGTCAAACTGTCTGCGAGCTATAGGAGAGTAGGTGTATTGCGGAGGTTGGTGATACCAAGGTGTTGCATAATGTCCTTGGTCATGACATTAATGGTGTCTCCAAGATCAATCAAGGCATTTTTTATAGCAGTCCCATTAATAATGACCTCGACAACAGGGTTGCCATTGTCAAAATATTTAGGGATGGTAAGCTTCCCTAACATGTTGTCTGCCAGTTTGCCCAGGACATTGATGGGGATCCTTCTTCTTGCGGCCAAGATTTTTAAAGAAAGCTTCCTTGATGACTTTTCCATATGTGGGAACATCTTTGATTTCCTGCAAAAGGGGAATTTGGATGCTGACATTCTTTAATTGGTCTAGGATCTTGAAAGTTGATTCATCAGTGGTCTTTGGATTGCTCTACTATAATCTTTGTGGGAAAGGAGGAATGGTAGGATGATTAGTCTTAGCTGGTGATGCAGGGGCTACTAGATTAGATGGATTTTTGGGTTGATTGGGCTCCTTAGAAGTCATTTTAGTGATTACAGGAGGATCATGTGAAGGCAGAGTGGTACCAGACTGCAGGTGAATGTCATCAAGGTTAATTGCATATGCAGGGTATTGCATGGGATACTGTGACTGGTTTGTAGCATACACATTTTTTACAGTGGAGGAGGTTGATTGTTAGGGTTCAGCTGTGGCTGTGTAGGTAACTGAGTAGGCTTAGGGGGAAGATTAGTAGCTGCAAGAGGTGGCAAAAGAGCTTTCTACTGTGGAGGTTGCATAGGTGGTGGAAAAAATCCTTGTGGTTGATTTGGCCATTATTGGTCGCCTTTCCACTGTGGGTTTTTCTGCCAATTACCTTGCGGTGGCTGCCACGCCCCTTGAGGTTTTTGCCAACCTCCTTGAGGTTTTGGCCACTATGGATTGGGTTAATTTTGCCACTGATTCTGGGAATTATTCCAGGGAGGATTTTGGTAATTCATGGGGGGTTTCCATTGATTATTATAAAAAGGATCACTAAATGAAAGAGGATCCTGGGGCATACCTTGTCTTTGTACCCATGTTCATCGTTGAGCGATGAAGAATAGCTGCTCATCCTCTGGTTCAACTGGTTTGTAATCAGTCGACATTTGTGTAGTCTCCATGTTAGCAACCAGTTTGCATCTATAGTCTCTCTTCTTCTATCTACAATGTGGACAAAATTATGCTAGCATGGCCTCTGCTTCCTCATGTTTCTTCTTAGCCTGCATGGCGTCCAGTTGGGTGGCCATGTTGTTGATGATATCTTTCTTAAAATAAGACAAGAGATTGGTTATCTTGGCTTGTGAAGCACCAACGTCATTGGAATTTTCTAGAGTGGACCTATATCCTCTTCCTTTCTTAATGGAAGCTCTTGAGTATTTAAGGAAGATCTTTCAGAGATCATCCCATGATGCTTGGGTGATATCTCCTACAGCCATTAGGTATAGTGCCTCTGTGCATCCATCATGAATGCCTTGCAAAAAGTGCAACTTTTGAGATTCTTCATTGAGCTCGTGCTGAGTATTCTTCTACAAATTGAACATGAACCTTGAGAAATAATCCTAAATACTCTCATCCTCCTTCTATGATGTCTTAAAGATGTCATCCCCTCACATATCATTCCCTCGATAGTACTTCTTATATTTTAGCAAGAAAGCATCCTTCATTTCATCTCAATTATGGACAACATCTTTTCCTAAGCCCATAAACCATTGCAATACAGACTCTTTAAGTGCTACAGAGAAGAGCTTAATCCTGCGGGCGTTAGTGATGTAGTCATATCTCCTACAAAGGATATCAAACTTGAAGAGAAAGGTATCTGGGTCCTCTGTGATAAGCTCATAAAATTTTGGAAGAGCAGAAGAGGGAATATTTTTGAGGTTGTTATTATCTCGCTGATTAGAGATAGGGAAAGGAAATGTAGTAGGATTAGCCATCCTTCATTTTTGTGTAGGTGGATTTTGAGGGGGGTTCTGAACTTGGTAGATGACTAATTGCCAAGGATTTTCTTCTCGAGGATTCTGTAGTTCTAAATTGGAAAAGGCTTCAACAAATAGATTGGCTTCTGGTTGTTCCTGGAAGAACCCATGAAAGTCACCCTCAGAAGATGAGGATGATGAAGGGGCTTCAGAGAGCTCAAAAATAGCGTCAATGAACTAGTTTTCTTCCTCAAATAGGTTGTGGTGTGGATTTGGAAAGTACCTTCCTTGGGTGTCTCCTCATCTATTATGCATGTAGATAGTATGGAATAATGTGAATAGCAGTTTGCTTTGTCAAAATAAGGCTTAATCTACTGAAAGCAGGGAATGAAAGCATGTAAAAAATCCTAGGAATGGTTGAATAAGAACCAGGCTTGGCACCATCCCCGGCAGCGGCGCCAAAAATGATCGCTTGTTATAAAGGCTCAGAAACTAGGCATAATTCTTTAACTCAGGGATTGGACATCCAACTAAGCACTTCATCCACTTTATAATAAACTCATTTAATATGTCAAACCCAGGGACGTGTTACTTGAAATGGGCTAGCAAAATATATGAACCAAGCACTTTCTCAACCAATCATTCTATAATTGCTGCAGGAAATAAATGTTGGAAAGGAACTACTCTATGGTTGCAGGAAATAAATGCTTTCAAAAGGAAACTATACTATTGCTGCATGAAATGAATACTTAAAGGAAATCTAAACTATTATTGTGAAAGTAGATGCTTGAAAATAAATGATGGAAATGAATGCTGCTAGCAAGATGGAAGAGTGCATACAAACAACTATAATGCTTTAGTTACTCTGCCGCTTGGCCGCAGGAAGCAATAGTTGTCCTATGGCTTTGGCTACAGGAGCTATTCAACATAGGAATTGAAATAAAAGAAGTGCAGGAAAGTGAGCTAACTAGAATGAATCTAAACTATAGATTCCTCACCAAGTGGGCCCCCTTGGGTGAGTACCCAAAACACTCAATTACATAGAACTGAACTCAAAATTTCATTTTCTCATTGACATGAATAAAAGAGTACAGGAATTCTCAACAACAATGAAATAATATAATTCAACTATAATAATAATACTACTTCCTTCCCTCTCACGCAGAAGAGGGGCTTTATTTAAAGGGAAAAACATTTAACTACTAAGCTCCACATGCCCTAATAAAAGGCATAGCTTTAATTACAACCATCTAACATAAAGGAAAACTAGAAAACAAGAAATAGAATCGGTCAAGAAGAGAGGAAAGAACTGCATAGACAATAGATCTAACTTCTCACTCTCTCCTAGATTTCATCAAGGAATTTATTGCACTTGCCAAGTCTTTTCTCAACTGTCTCCACCTAGATCAATCTAGAAACCTTCCACCACCTTTATGTCGATGTTTCATCCATGCGTGTTTGCTGCAGGACCGAGTCAAGTGACCAGCACATAGACATGCTCACCTGAACAAGATGATAGTTGCTACTTTGATGCGCTGCATTAACACCGTTAGGATAAAATAATTCATGGCATTTATTCAAAGTACGTACATTATCTATTTTCCAAACAGTCAATTCATTCATAAAACATGATCATAAGTTCATAGCAATAAAATAGAGCATATTCATCTCGATAAAGCACATTAAGTAGCATACGTCCATGGCATAGGTTTAGTGGTTGACTACCACATAATAACAGTTTTAGAGTATAAAGTCTTGGAAAAATAACAAAAAACATAAGAAGGGACCTAGAAAAAGTTCTTCTAAGGTATCTAAAAGATGCCATTAAAATGGCCTACCATTATGTTCATAAGACACCATGAAAACAATTAGGGGTTTTAGATATTTTATACTTTAGTTAATTACTCTGTTGTGTTATCTTTTAAATCTTTCCCCATACTAAAAATGAATTCACCATTATCACTATTTTTTATGTATGTAACCCATATCTCTCTATTCCTGTTTATCTTAATGAATATATCTTTACTTATCCACTGGCTTACTTCATAAAATAGATATACCCCATTGCAACCATAGTCTTTGTTAATATTTTTAATACATTTATATCATATCTATATATACAATCATATTTAAATAATGCCTTTACATTAACTGTATTTATATAAACATAAACTGTTGTAGTCCATCAAATCTAAAATATTTTCTATGCCCTTGTTTGGACCAAAATTAGAGACACGTGTCAACTTTTCCCCTACTTGAACTGGTATAACATTAAATCACCACTCTATTTATTGTGATAATATGTCCATATAGTTGAAAAGATAGAAGATACCTATAATTATAAACATAAAACCTAAACTATATACTATAAAGCTATATCTTGTATCTAGTTATGTAATGCTAATATATTCAACATCTTCCATTACATGAGTATTGTTTGGACTTTGTTTTCTAGGGTTGATGAATGTGGGCTTTTATTGGCTCTATTACTCGGCCCTATCCTATCTTCACCCGAGACTTGAAGAAGTCTTGTCGCTCTCAATTCTGGCCTCTCTTCTTCGTCACTTGAATCTATCACATCCTCTCTCATATAATTTTGTAGCCATTCTACTCCCTCATTCTTCCTTAGTCTCATCATTTTTAGAAATAAGTTCACATTTATTTTAATAATGATCTTTCTTATTTTAAAATACATAGGGTCTTCAATTTTCAAAATGGGCATTCTTGGTATTGGTTTCCCATGAATTTATATAAATTTGTAATTCTTTGGGTGAGGAATTATTAATTCCTCTTTGATATTATCAAAAAATTTATCGAGTTCCCCAAGCATGTCCTTGTCAAATATTATCCTGCATAGATCTTCAATATATTTTTTATATTTTCCACATGAAGAGTAGAAGCCAAGAAAATAGCCGATATGTCTATGTTTAACATATATCTATGGTATGTGTAGATAAATTATCCTTTCATAATCCTTTTCACTACCCGGATGATTATATTATGAGAATGTTTCATTATCTTCTTCAATCTTTGTTTCATCACCTCCCCTAAAAAGGCCATCTATCTCTTTTTGGATTTAAGTTAGATAGGTGTATCCATCATCTAGTCTCAAAGACAAACTTTGAATTTGTTACCTACTTATCTTTGTATTCCCAAATGCTTATAACCTACTATGTTATTTCTACTATCTAGGGTGTTGTGATGATAAATTATTCTTCTTGTGAGCTCTGCATGATTGTGTGCTATTATTTTAGCAGTATTTACAATGATTACCTCTTCCACTTACTTTCAGGAGTAAACTTTTTCTTGTAGTAACTTACTAACTTTAGAGTGACTCTAAATTTTTTTTCCTATAAATTTTTACCCATTATTGTTATCTTTTGAAGATATTTAAATGTCATGTTACAATGTTCATACATGTGGCTTGGATACGTAAGTATTGTGGGCCTTCTAATCATTGTTTTGAGTTGTATTCACATTATTAAATTTATCTCATCCTACTTATTGATTTTCTAAGCTAATCTCATTAGTCATGTAAGATATCCCACCCCCACATTTTTTTAGTAAGGGATTATTAATCTTACTATCTTTGTCTAACTTACTTGCATGTATGAGAATTACTTGAGGTCTTAATTTATCATATATTATTCAATCAATTCCCATATTAGTTGGGTGGTTAGCTTCCACACACACACACACACACACACACACAAGTTGTATTTTCTTTGAAAAAAATAATAATTCTAATGTTTAACCAAGTAACACATTTAGCTTCCAATTGGAGGTAGCCTATATTATTATTTCATTTATAATTAATTTTGAATCTCCTTCAATTTATAATTTCTTAATCCCCAAGTGTTTGCTTAGAAGAAGACCTTTTGTTAGTCCTATCAATTCTGCTGCTTTATTTGTTTCTTCCCCAATGGGTTTTACTAATCTGGTTGTAACTAAACCATCCCAATGGTATATTATGTAACTAATTCCTGAGATTCCAAGATTCCCCTTGGAATCTCCATCAAAGTTTATTTTACACCATCCTTAATTTGGTTTAGTCCATTTGCTTTGAGCTCTTTTTTGCTTACTTGTGTTTCCTCCTATTCCATACAATGGGGGTATCTTCAAACCAAATCACCTATTTTTGATTCTATCATCCCATTTGGTAAATATAGCATCATTTTGGGTATAGGTTTCTAATATACTATTAACAGCCTTTACAATAGTTTCCTAAATTTTATTGTTCAAATTGTTCCACTCTATTTTCCTTCCTTGAAAGATTCTCCCATTTCTTTCTTTCCATATTTTTGAAATCAACAATGAAGGATATATTATCTCTAAAATTACATATTTTTTATATAGACTAGGCCATCATTTGAATAAATTCATTAAATCATTGGGTAGTGGAGTCGTCCATCCTAATTTATTTCACAACCAAGTCCAATTTTTTTTTTGTGTGCAAGGCCAGTTGTTGAAAATATGGTTAATTGTTTCTTCTTTTCATTCACAAAGGGAGCATCTTGATGGTGTTGGAAATGAGTTGAGTAACTAAGAGGGGAGGGGTGAATCAGTTACCAAAAAAACAAATCCAAGTCCCTTAGATGTCTTAAACAAAATTTCCACTATTTCTCGATTAACACAAATATTCTACTGTCACTCGGTTAACATAGCAAATCTTAAGATATTAACTGTCATTATCCTTTAGTAATTAATTGCAGAAACATAAACCATAAATAAAATGAAATGTACCCAAATAACACCAATATTTAACGTGGAAACCCAATATGGGAAAAACTACCAATTGCAACTAGTCACTATTTTTCATTCTTCGGAAGTGAGCCCTGTTAGGATCCAACCCTGTTAAAGGTTACAATAACACACTGTTAGGTGTGAACTTGTTAGAGGATTTAATCACCTTGTAAGGAGTGGCCTTGTTAGAGGTATTCTAACAGATCAATGTAGAAATGTCACCTTGTGAGAGGATTTACAAAAGACTATTAAGTCTACTTTGTTAAGATATTTTTATCACTGCTACAATTTTTAGAAAGTAACAATGGATTGACCTGTTTTGATAAGCAACTATCTTTGCTGATTCAGATCTCTATTCTGGATTAATTACTTGATCCTTACTTGATCAGATATTCTATTGCATTTCTCTGTATTTTATCCTCAATTAGAATCCCATCTGATTTTTCCTTCATATCATAAAAATATATCTCTCTCTTCACACATTCAATCAAAACTTGACCTTATATATATATATATATATATATATATATATATATATGATAAGCCTTGTCAAGTCGGCCTTAATATCCTTCCAAATAAATAATAAAACTCATGTCTGTCGACTGCATATAACCAATTAATTATAAAATGTAAACTAATGTTAGTTGGCTGACACTAATTGTTTAACTCGGTCAACACTAAAATCCTTTAATGCCTGACCAACATTGTAATGCCCAAGTGAACCCGGTTAGAACTAAAAATCACTTTGGTCCTCTTCAATGCCTGAGAGTGTTTGGCATGAACTGACTGTGCTCGGATATGATTAGACATTTGTGTAAACATCACTGTACTTGTGTAAACATCAATGGAAATACACAATTGAATAATTGTCATCAACAATTTCCCTCTTTGGCATTTATAGAAACACAACATCTCATAATACAAAGAATTATAGAGCAGCAGAAATAAGAATGAAATTTTTATTAATGTCCTTAGCTTCATTCTGATTATCATCTAAAAACTCCCCCTGTCTTCGCAATCACTGAAATATAGATTTCTCCCTCTATAATCAATCTCTCCATCAGTAATCTTTATGACATATAGTAATCTCTCCCTCTTTGACAACTAATGCCAAAGACACCAACTGATATATATATCCAATGAATTTGTAATGTACCTGTTTGTACTGATTCATATGCAATAAGCTCTAAATATCTACATCAACATGTTAAGTCTATTTTGTAGCTCAGTTGATGCATCACTAAACTGTGTTTTAGTGAGCCTCAGTTAGGGTAATTACCCGTAGATTTCCTCTAAGATACAAAAATTCATCCTTAGGTAATTGTTTTGTGAATATATCTGCAAGTTTTTCTTTAGTATTTACATATTCCAATCTTACTTCCTTGTCCTGAACCAATTCTCTCAAGAAATGATACTTTATTGCAATATGTTTAGTCTTTGTATGCATCACATGGTTCTTTGAGATGTTAATAGCACTGGTGTTGTCACAATATATAATAATTGGTTCTGTGATTTCCACCTTCATACCAGACAACAATTGTTTGAACCATATGATATTTTAACAATTCACTATTGTAGTTGATGACATGTAACTTATTGAATCTTTGAAGATGTTAAGTTGATAACCAAAATGTAGAAGGATAATGCAAGAGATTAAATCAGTTAATGGATTGTATTTTCCTTGATGTCAACTTCATATAATCTAATCGGTTATAATCAAAGTGTCAAAGACTTTAGAGAATCAGAGAGATAAAGATTATGCTTTCTGTAATGCATAAAAGACAAGCATTCACATTGTGACTACAAACACCGACGATCAGTGGAACCTGACAGATAGAGATCACCAACAACCAAGTCACAGTGATGCTTGGGAAATAAAACTAATGAGCATTACCAATGAGAAGAATCACAAGCATACCCAATGGAAAAAAAAATAGTGTAAACTGATAGAGAAGCCCAAGGAGAACTAGAGTGTTGACCGACGCTATCAGAGCTCACAAAATGAAAAAATATCTAGCTGGAAGAGATAAATATATACTTAACTAGTAGTTATCATTTTTTTCATTGACAAGATAAGCGAGAGATAAGTAATTGATTTAAAGATGATTTGTCCAGTTGGCAAGAAGATCTCAGCGAGATAAAATAGGAGTTTTGCTTTAAATTTGATTGGCAAGAATTATGGATCATGCCAAGATCAAGAAGATCAAGAACCTAACAAAAATGATATCATGTCTATAAAGAGACAACTCAATTCATTATGAATTGGTGTGCGTGAAGAAATGAACAAGTGGATGCTAAAGAGAAACTAATGAAGAGCAACTTCATACAATACTAATCAACAAGATAAGGAAAGAGCTAAAGAATTTTGCGAACAGTGAGCAACAGAGAAAAACATCATCGAGCAGAATCAAAGTGGAGCAAAGGTATAAATAGATTTATATTGATCAAAATAGTTTTGTGATATTACAATAGATCTAAAAATTAGCAAGTATAAGTTGTATATGTGAATAGATCATACTGTTTCAGTTTAACCATTGATTCAGAAAGTCTCTTAATCGAGTGGGATTTAAAGATCCTTTCTATATTGAGATACATCTAATGGAGTATCAAATTTTTTTATCATGAAGATAGCATGAGATGCCAGATACATATTGACAGGCCAAGTGAGTGTTTGATCAAGGATGGTAGCATAGAGATGCTCAATATCAAGTGAAAAACTAAAATTTTAAATCCTCTAACAAGGTCACACCTAATAGTGTATTTTTAACCTTTAACAGGGTTGGCTCTTCACTGAGCTCACTTCAGAAGAGTGAAAATTTTGGGTTACCAGTCTCAAGTGTTTTTTCCCTTAACAGGGTTTCCACGTTAAATATCCATGTGTCAATGTGTTTATGAGTCATTACTTTAGTGTTTTGCATTTCACTTAACTTAATTGGATTGATTGGTATACTCTAGATAATTTACTATCTTTTGGTAAATTAACATGATGCTATTCGATAAATCTATAGTAGAAGGTTTTACAAATCATTCTGAGCAGTAGTAATTTGATATAAGTATTTGGAGGCATTCATCTTATAAGACTAAAGATAACTAGAGGTATAATATTATGGTACTAATTTTTAAGGGTTGATTATTGGAATATTTTTTAGGCCATTGACTCACNTTGCCCCCCCCCCCCCCCCCCCTCAGTTATTACCAACAATTGGTATCAGAGCTTGTGTTCTTAGAAAGGGAGTTTAATAGCTCAAGAAAAAGATCACAAGATGAACACACGAGATGTGCCCAAGTTGAATAAAGAAAACTTTTCATCATGGAAAAGAAGAATAAGACTCCACCTATCAGGTATTGGAAATGATATTGTTCAATACTTAGATATTGAATATGAGCTGCCTACAGGACCTCATACTCTTGAGCAATTAAGAGTCAATTATGAGCATAATTTCATGATGATAGAACTTGCATCATCACTCTCCGATGCTGAGTTTGAAGATGTCAAAACATACACCTCTGCAAAGCAAATGTGGGATAAATTGAAGCTTGTATATGGAGGAGATGCCAATGTACTCAGAGAAAAGGTAGGATGCCTAAGAGGGAGGTTTGATGACCTAAGAATGAAAGAAGGAGAAAATATTACTTAGTATAGTTGCAGAATCAAAGAGGTAGTAAATGCTATCTGAGGAGTTGGAGGTGTACTTGAAGAGGAGGCAGTGGTAAGAAAAATCTTAAGAACCTTATTTCTTATTTATTATATTAGAGTTTCTGCTATTCCATAAATGAGAGAAATTGCAAAAAATACGATTACTCTAGATAGTTTGATTGGTAGACTAATTTCATTTGAGATGAATAACTTTGACAATAGTGTCTTACCATCGATAGAATTTGCATTCAAATATTCTCTAAAGATAAGTAACTCAAGTCATAGACATGTTGTTAGAAATGATAGTGATAATGATAATGAGGATCAAGGACTTGATGAAATTGAAGCACTAATGACAAGAAGATTGCAGAGAGGCAAAGGTAGATACAAAGGTAAATTACCACTTGTATGTTTCAATTGTAAAGAAGTTTGACACTTTGCTACAAGATGTCGAAACTGACAAAAAGATGATAGAGGAAATGACAAATCAATTGAGAAGAAGTTTGACAAAGTGAAAATAGAGAATACTAGAGCAATCGACAATCTGACAAGAGAGATATCCGAGACTACAATGACAAAGGGAAGAAATCTTTTTACCTAGCTGAGAAAAGAGCTGATGAAACTGACACCAAATCAGAAGAAGACATCGAGATGATATTTGTAGCCATGAAGGATGATTCAGATGAAGATGAAGAAAGGTATGTAAAAACTGCACTCATATCTAAATTTAGTAAAAATGATGTCTAGATCATAGATAGTGGCTGCACTCACCATATGATCAGTGACAAACAAAATTTTGTGACTTTTGAATACTATAATAGTGGTTCAGTGAGAATGGGAAATGATACACCTTGTCCAGTTGAAGGTAAAGGAACCATAATGTTGAATAACCTGATAAAATGTGAAAATGCTTACTGGGTTAAAGGACTGAATTACAATTTTTGAAGTGTTTCTCAGTTGAACAATTCAAATCACAGAGAAGCATTTGAAAATAAGAAGGAAAATATCTACAATGAATCAGGAAGGTTGATTGGTATCGGTGAGAAGACAAAAGGTAACCTTTTCTATCTTGATGACACTAAAACCACTTGTTTGATGACTAGAAATGAAGACTTATGGTTATGGAAAAAAATATTTTCTCATGTGACCTTTGACAACATGATAAATATAAGCAACAAAAGGAATGTCAGAGGCTTACCGAAAATGACTAAGCTTGAGCATATCATGTGCAAGAATTGTCAAAAAGGTAAAATGACAAAGTCTAGTTTCAAAAGAAAAACCCATACATCTATTGCAATTCTAGAATTAGTCCATATAGACCTATGTGGACCAATAAGGACAAAGAGAAACTATGGAGATAGGTATTTTATTCTCTTTGTTGATGATTTCTCTAGAATGATGATAGTCATGTTTTTAAAAGATAAATCAGAAGCATTTAAGATGTTTAAATGGTACAAAGCAATGGTAGAAAATCAAAGTGAAAAGAAATTGAAATGCTTAAGGTCAGATAGAGGAGGATAATTTACTTCAGAAGAATTCACTGACTATTGCAATGAGCATGGAATTAAAAGACATGTTTCTACACCAAGGACACCACAAAAAAATGGAAATGTTGAGAGGAGAAATGGATCAATTGTTGATTGTGCAAGAACATTAATGATTGAGAAAAGAATCACTCAAACATTTTGGAGGGAAGCTATCAGTACTGCTGTCTATACACTAAATAGGGTACAATTGAAGAAGGACACAAAGAAGACACCATATGAACTTTGGTATGGTCATAAACCCAATGTAAGTTACTTCAGAATCTTTGTGTTATGCCTTGCATACCCGTCCCTACATTTTGTGGGCAAAATGTTGGGTCCCCCTTTTTTTATTTTTTCTCTCCCTTGGTTTCTTTTGGTTTTCTTTGTTTCTCTGGCCTTTCCCTCCATGGGGTCGGTGTTGTGTTCTCTTTTGGTCTTCCTTGCTCTGAGACCCGGTCCCAGAGTATTTTTCATCTTTGTTCTCGCCGGATTTCAGACTCCGAGATCCTCTATCACCATTTCCTCTTTTGTTAGAGGGTGTGGTTGCATTGGATCCTCGGGCCCAGAGTCTGGAGGTTTTTCCTTTTCTCAAGATTTGTTGAAGGAAAGTGGGATGTGTTTACCTTAAGGGTATAAATAATTTTCACCAGTCATTGTTACATTTACCGTGAACAAATTACCCAAAGAAATTCAAGGCAATTAAGGCGATTAAATAACAATTAAGTGTGATTTGTTCTCAGAGCTTAAACATTTCTTAACAGTAACTGGAAGTTGTGTGCTCATGGTCATTTGAAGTTGATCTGTTGTAGAGCACCTCCCATGCTTGTTCTCCCACATTCATCATGTTTTAAGGTAGGCCCTTCTGGTTCTTCTTTGGTGCTTTTCGGTTTCATTTCTAGTTTTCCTTCATTTTTTTTTGTTTTCATCATTTTCCCATTTTGCTCTTCATCGCCTCCCATTGGTGTGATGCCTCTGCCAAAGGGTTGTCCACCCTTTGTGCAGTTGTAAACTAATGTAATTCTTGTGAATATCCCATAAATTCTGTATTTTTTCTGTAGATAGCATTAAATAGGTTTGTTTTTGGGTCAGCCTACGAGTTGTGCTTCAGCCCTCTGTAGGTGCTTGTACATTTCTGTGTATCCTTCCTTCCTATTTGGTGGCAAGCTCACCTTGCCCTTTTGCGTTTACCCAAATTGTTGAGCTCTTCCTTCTGGTGTCTGCAAACTCAAACTCAGCACCTTGCCTAGTTGAGTTTGTAGGTTTTCTCTCTCCTCCATCAGCTCAGTCTTAATGGTGGGTTTAATTCTCCCACATGCAAGCATTCAAAATTGGTCCAAGTGGCATACATTCCCTTGCATTTTTGAATAGCTATCACCATTATTACCATCTCCCTTTATTGCATGACCATGTGACGCCCCATGTCAACCTAGTATGGCTAATTGTCGGTCATGTTGATAACGATTAGTTTTCTGGACTTGGACCTTCATTTCATTCATTGAATGAGCCAGAATCCCCAGAACCCTTGGGCATAGATCAAATTGCTAAGTCATTTTGTTATATATATATTTTCAGGGTTTGATGCAAACTAACACATTTTCAGGATAGATGCGAGGCAGTGGTGAAATCTCTGGTATCCAAAATTTTATTATATTATCTATACTCACAGTTTTCTGGTCTTGCAAGTTGCCAAAATTCACTTATTAATCATGTCTGAGGCATCAACATCTTCTCCACCCGAGAGCTTTGAACTCCCTACTACTGCTTGAACAAGGGGCAGCTGTCAGGACAAAGGTCGAGAAGGCCTTAGAGAAACTCCCATTGACAATGAAATATCTGAAGGGAGAAGCTATTCTCAGATCAAAATTTGATTCCAAGCTGTAGTTGGTCAACGACATGAGTGTCAGGGCATTGGCAAAAATGTAGGCCTTGGTGAAAATAATGTTTATTCAATGCAAGGTCAGAGATTTGCTGGCACTTAATGTGGATACCTTCAAAATCCTTAAGGTCACTTGCTTCTCCTACTTAGTGCAGGCTCCAGAGCTTATCCTCATCCTGGCAAAACATTACAACACAACTATCTGGGCTATCATGCTTACCGCTCCTATTCCATTAGGCTACCCAATGCACATGGTGTCTCTGGATGCTGCAACATTTTCTTCGGGGCTAGGGATCCCCCATTTTTCCAATGCTGCAGTCATCAGTTGGACCCTGGCATTAAATGAATCTAAGAAGCTCTCGAGCATGGCCTGACAATATCTCAACTCCAACTGGCTGAACACCCCAAGGAAAGACTACAAATAGATGAAATTGGAGATCCCCTAGACAAAATTCAAAGAAAGCATACAAATGGCGATCATCTCTTTATGCAGGGTCTTCAGAGAGCCCCATGCCTGGGAATTCTTGACATGGATGTATTACTTCTTGTTTGGCAATGACTCTGGCAGGCAAACATTTGATTGGGCCACCATCATCGCCAATCATGTGGACACCCAACTCATTAGGGTCACCTGATCCTCCAAATTTTACATGACTTCATATGTCTTGTGGGCACTGGTACAACAATGCCCTATCACCAGGGGATTACTCACTATCAGAGAGCTCAGGCTGGGAAGGGCCAAAATGCTCAGAGGGACTATTTCCCACAAATACAATGGGAGGCCAGTTCCCCCATTTTTTGTAGAGTAAATGATGCCTTCATTTACTATAATATTCTTACACCCACTTGGGATGCCAGATACCAGCTTTCAAAAGAAGTAATGACATTGGTCAGCACTTATGGCCATTATTATATTCAGTTTAAGCAACACTCCTCCTTTTGGGTGATCGGCTTCTTCAAGAAACCCTACCTATTGAGCAAACATTTTGGGGATAGGATAATTCTTTTGGAATACTACAAATAGATTCTAGAGTTGCATGCCTTCTTTGCATTAAATAAGGTCACCAACATTCCATTCCCAATAACTTGCGAGAACTACACTTGCAGCCTTGCAGTGGTGAAAGAGGTCAACAACAAACTAAAGTGTCTGGGGCTGACAGAGTTTTGCTTGGACCATAAAATTTTTAATCTGTTAGATAAGATTGCGTCAGCACTACCCTGGGCATTGGATGCCCACAAGCCTCACATTGAAGATTTTTGGGCAGACTACTAGGATGATTTTGAAGTCTGAAACTGACATTTCGTCAAAATGACACAAAGCATGATGAAATGCCTCAAGATTTGAAACTTTCCTAAGGACTCTCAGATACCAGATCCACAAAGGATCTGTAGTACAAGACACAAAGAGTAGACAAAATGGCTCTTCCTCCGGTGGATTGGGACACCCTAGAAGGCTCAAAAATTGAGGACATCACCAACGATGTGATTGAATGCAGCTATGCATATTTTCAAAAGATATGTCCAAAGAGTACTTGAAGAGTTGGCCCATTTTTGTAGGGATCCACTTCTAGGGCTGGAACCTCTGCGCATGGCAAGGATAGAGGAAAAAGAAAATTTGGGACCCCGCTCCAAATTCCATCCATAGTTCCCATCATAGAATAATTTCACCTTCAACTGGTAGCGTCCCACCAGATGAAAGAATCCATAAGCACCTAGCTAGGAATCATAATTTCTATGGTTGAAACTACCCTCCCTTATAGCTCCCTCTCACTTGTAGAACTAATTGTGCAGGTAACAGGGACAGGAGCGGAGGAGGAGCATGAAGCCATGTTGGATGTCGAGCCTCCATTGGTAACAAGGAGGAAAAAGAAGAAGACAAATGTTCCTCAACCAAAGATAGAAATAGACCTTGGGATGCCCCAATCCCTCAAGGTGCAGATTATCCTCGACTCCCTTGAGCCAGAAGATCAACCAGAGGATCCCCTAGAGACCTCCCCTTTGCATGACAATTTTGACAACCTATTTGGCACGAATGAACTTGTAAATTTACAAGGGGCATAGGGAAAGTGGTAGACGAGATCACCACCCAAGAAGAGGAAAGAATGCCTACCAATGGAGAGATACTAGCCAAGGAAGTTTCTACAGAGCAGGAAGTCCAAACAAAAAGAGAAAAGGAACCAGAATAGGTGGACATCCTAGATTTTCAGGAAATCCTGGTCTCAAAGACCGAAACAGAGAAGAGGCAAGTACAAAATGAGCAGTCAACTTTGGTTGAGGGAACAGGACCTATGGGAGAAACCATAACCTCAGCCGCCATGCTCCAGATGACTTCGCCCACCATGGGCAATGCAAGATTTGGAAAGGTGGTCCTGATAGTACTATAAATAGATCCAGTCTGGACACCTTCGCCACCTCTGAAGGATAAGACAATGGAGGAGGATGTCCTGGTAGATGATGTCAGAGAAGAACAACAACAACAGTAGTAGGATGAGGGGGAGAACCACGTAGATATGGATATTGATCTCATAGATACTACTAAGGACGAGAGCACCGAGGTAGATAATATTGAGGCCATGAAGGTGGATGGTGCAGATAATCCCAAAAATTAGGAGAAATATTCTGAAGAGACCATAGATGTAGGGGGTGAACAACATAACCCTGGAGGAGACTCAAGTGATCAAGATCTAGCAGCAAGGTTGCCCTTGCCACCAAAATAGTTGGTAGAAGTAAAGAAGAGAAAGGCCCCGCCAGTGGAAAAATCCCATCTCTCCCTAGTAAGATGATGGCACAGAGTTAGAGCCTCCCCAAGGTGAAGAAGGCCCAGACCCTCCACTCCATTCAGAATGGTCTGGGCAGAGATATAGTCATGGTCATTGTGACACCTCCCCTAGATAAAGAGGAAGTGGTGGTAAGTGCTACAGAATACATAGTCACATAAGTGCCTCTAGGGAGGAGGGATAAGCAGGGTGAATTGGACCTGATCAAAGAGGCTAACTGATAAATTGAGGCCCGGTATGACAAACAAGATCAGAAAATAAAGGAGGAAAGGGAAAAGAATGAAAATCTCCTCGGGCTTCTTACATAACTTACACAGCCACTGGCCGAGATCCACCGAAAGCCTCCACCTCTAGAACATCACTCCCACAGGGTGACTTGGATGCTCTATGGGCCATAAAGAAGAAAGCACATGCAGTAGATGGGTGGATCAAAAAGCAGATCAAGGTCATAAGAAAATTCTTAGAGGTAACACTCTCAAACCTTTATCTGGTCAGTAATCTTGTGGGCCAGGTAAGTGGCATCATTGTCCTATGGGAAAAGGACATAGAGAAATATGAGGAGTGGAGGACTGAATTGGAAGAAGTAATAAACTTTGGGGAGGAAGCCATCACAAAGGCCAGAATTTTGGGAGAATAACCCTTCAAATTCCTCCAAGACCAGCACTCCAGACTTGGCCTCAAGATTGAGGTAAGCAAGTAACTGGTTACAGCCCTAAAAGATAATATCACACTAGTAAGATATCCTTTGTACCTATATAAAGAATTCATTGGAAGGGTTTCACAAGTCAATCCCTTCACCACTGGGACTTGTGCCCCAAAGGATTATGTCCTTAGTAAATTTGATGATTTGATGGAGTCCCGATATCAGTCTGTCAGGGACTTTGACAGCAGGAAAATGTCAAGAATATCCAAAATGATGCTCCAGGCTCATGACTCAGTAAAGATAACTGAAGAATTTCAGGATGAGGCTGGAGATATCAAAGAAAGGTTTGAAATTATCAACGACCAGTGGGACAATGTCAAGGACATAGATGAGGATGGCATTGGCCAAATTTTGGAGGCCTTCAAGAACAACAAGGGATAGTAGAGTTCTCTAGACTTGATATTTTCTCCAGCAGGGTGCATTTTTGAACATTCATTATTCTTTGAGCGTAAGCTCCCAGACTCTAGAATTCTGGGTCCAAAAGTTTTGTATTCTTTCAGTGAGTCGACCGGTCATTGTCAAGTAGTTAATAAGGGGGTGAGTGGGTAGGTGATCCTGGTAAGGCATGTCAGATGGAGGGATGGCTCTGATAGGTGATTTTCCCAAGGCACCACTCAGCATTAAATACCTCGTGCATCAAAGAAAATGAGCCATTTTTTTCATTGATGATGCATGTTGCCTCGAACTTTGGGAAGATCAGATTTCTTCTATTTTTACCCCAGCACTCTTCTCTATGCCAATTCTTCCATACTCTCTTCTTATCTTCTTCCTCTGTCTTGTCAGACCTCTTCTCTTTTCAAGGTAATTGTAAGTGGTTTAGGTAGTATTGGCCACCAGATAATGTATTTTAATGTTGAGTGTATAGTTAGATTAGGTCAGTTTTAGGGAAAACTATGTGTATAAAAAATAAGTCTAACCTCATTTTAAGGGTCATTAAAATTGATGATTTTGCAGTCCAATACTATTAGCATTTCATTTCCAATAGCTCTAGGAGCTCAATGCTTAGTAGTTCTTAGTTGTTATATGCTCCCTTAGAGCCCTTGATGTACACACCAGTGATGCTGGAACACCCTGTTAATGAAGAAGGAAGAACAGTTTTTGGCAATGATGTTGTTGATGTTCTGATCTTTGAGTTAGCAATATATTTTGTGATGTATGTTTCTAATGTCATTTTCTCTGATGTTTTGTTAGATTAATGATCTCATTTCCCCTTGCTATTGAATATGTATGAACTGCTAGTTCTATATGCATTCAATATTTAGTGTAGTTCATTAGAGCATTGTTGATGTTGGAAATATGTTGCATAAATATAAGTAGAAGTAAAGAACTCTTAACTCTGGCCCATATTTTGTTGTTTATTTGGTAAACTTAACATTCTTGCAGGAAACCCCGACCCATCACTGAAATCCCCGAAGAAGATGAGTCAAAAAACTAGCTATCCCCCAAAACAAAAATAGTCACTTGCCTAACTTAGCTCCCCGCACCGTGGAGACCCAACACTCAGGTGATTGAAGTACCAGAGAATTTATTCCCCGGACAAACTTTATAGATGAAGTTGGCTGGAATCCCGATACCCAGTGACAACTTACCTTTGTTGATTGGACCGGTCACAAAGTCCTGTCAACAGAAATAGGCGCTAGAAGGAGGGCATGAGCACGTCCCCTTTAGAAGATTTTGATTTCACACCGCCTGATGGTTCCCCAAGATATATTTTTAGGAACCAAGATTTTAGTAGGATAGGGTCTTTTTTCCCTTGCATTTTGAAATAATCCATCGATCAGCCCCAAATCCTAAGAAGTTTGTTGAACTCAAGCCTCTTGCTCGAAAGAAAAGGAACCTGCAAACCAAACAGACAACCAATCTTATCTAGGGATTTGCTACACCTTTAAATACATAAGCTCCTTAGATAACCTCAGGGACCAACACTCAACATAGCCAAAACCTAGCAGCCTTGATGGAAAACTACTTTGGTAACACTGGGTCCCCAATGGGGCAGTTCCCCGGCGCTACCAACAATCTTCCTCCGCATCTGGAGAAGATCTGTCCCATATATGAGCATCTAGGCTGAAGAAACACAAAAGAACATCTCCAAGACTATAAGGATGCCATGAACCGACACTGTGTACAACATCAAGATGTTGTGACCCGGATGTTCCCTCTATCCTTAGGACATAATGAGCTAAATTGGTACCTCAACTTGCCAACCATCTTCATCAATAGTTTGTAGGATATGGAAGACACCTTCCTAGTGACCTCCTGCATTCATGTGGACCCAGCATGGTCCCACAACTAGTTTATCTCCATCAGAAAGGAACTGAATGAACCCCTCACCACATTTAACCATTGGTTCCAATGTGCCTTGAAGCGGTGCACCGACCCCTTCATCCCATCTACTATCGTAACCATCCAGACATACCTAAATGCTCTGGACCCCATTGTTTCCACTCTCCTTTGGAGAACCACCACTGCTAATGACTGGGATACTCTAGCAAAGGTTTACAACCTAGCCTAGAGTTGTCCCGCGGTTTGAGTGAAACTCCCAGTGGAATTGGACAGAGCCTACCATTCAACATGATACCCAGTGGAACTCCTTACACTGGGGATACAACCCCAATCTAGCAATGGGTGCCCCAATGATGGCCATGGGCCCACCACCATCAATACACCAGTAGGCCTGGTAGGTTTACCCATTGCAAGCCTAGACAATACTGGGTTTGGAATTTGTTCCCTGGAGCTAGCCATAGTAGATGAAATAACCCATGACATAACCCTCCAGAGTACCTTTCTTCACATCGCCCGCGATTGGAGGATTGCATTCCTTGACTATGGGAGCTGTTGCCGCCTTCCCCAAGAACCAACCATAACAACCATCACACTATGACACAACTACCTAGCTATCAGCTGAGGTTGAATCCCTCTAGCAACTTGTGTCCTCTCTCATGATAGACATGGGATAGCTTAAGGTGAGGCCTTCCATGCCTCATAATACCAATTCTTAGAGAGGGAATGTTTTCTCTAGATAACAAAATACCAACTCCAGAGGTAGAAACTACAACAAGGGGCCTCGACCTAACCAACAACAATGAAAAAACAATGTGAATACCAGAGGTCCTCCTCCAAACCAAAACCCCACTCAGGGTGGTGCTGGACCCATTCATTCTCCACAGCTTGCAAATTTCCACCCCCTAACCAATTGGTGTAGATTGCATGACACTAACTCTCATTCTGAGGTGAACTATGCCATGCTGGAGAAGATCATCATGATCTCCCAATTGGACAGACAATAGCCTATCGATCCTACTCCCCAATAACCATCCACATTAGAACCTACTCACAATGCCTTCACATGTGCGATCATCTTCTTTGGGACAAACAAAGAAGACAAAGAAGAACTTGAATTGCAAGGGTTTTTTAATGAATCTATCCCGACCTTTGAGGCCAATACCTTCACCAGCCCACAGACTCCCTACAACACTCATAGTTAAGCTGGCAAAGGGCCAGTTTACATGCCAACACCTCCAAAGAATACCCCTCCCCAGGATAATGCAACTGATCACTCCTTCTCGCCGAAGGGACCTGGCTCTAACCAAGTCAAGGATTCGGTTGAGGGAAGTCAACTTTACCAGGGTAATGGTTTGACATCACTAAGGCATTAGAGAGAACCACCACCTCCATGACCTTGATGGAGGTTTTTCTGAATTGTCCCGAGTAGAAGAAGTCCATTTTGAAGCTCTTAGGAAACCTGGAATCCATCATTCATCCACCAAAGGCTGTCACATTTAACGATGCCAACTTAGCTATATTCTGGGGAAACACAGAGGATCCTCCCTTCCTACTAGGCTTGAACATACAAGGGAAGAACCTATACAACTTCCTAGTAGATTCTGGTGCTTTGGCTAACATCATGCCCTTATCTATAAGCCAGAAGCTTGGACTCACTCCCACTCCATCCAAAGGCATAGTAGTCCAATTGGATAAAACTATTGTAAAAATGGAAGGTGAGATGAAAATGTCCAGATTCAGCTCATCCAAGACCCTCGGATATCAAGCACAATAGACATCCAAGTGGTGGAAATCCCCAAGACCTATGAGATGTTACTAAGTCAAAATTGGTCAAATGCCCTTAATGGGTATTTCTCTACAAAATTCCCCCACTTGTGGCTCCCCTGGAAGGGGAAATCAAACCAAATCTAGGTGGAGAGTGAACCCAGGATAAAGCATGTCCTTACCAAAGTTGTGAGGGTAAATGAAGTCATTTTCTCTAAATCTTCACCCAGGGTATACCGACCCCTAGAGATCCTAACATTTGATTTTACTCCTGGGGAAGATCCTATTGTCACTCAGAGAATTCCAGACCTGGACGAGAAACTAAAAGGTGAGGTAAACTCACAAGGTAACACAGAAACCCCCACCACACTCTTGTCTAGCACTTGGTACTAGGTACACTACCAAAAACATTTTGAACTTGAGTGTGATCCTTGCATTGCCACTTCTACCCTTCATATTAACGCCCTTCAGGAGAAAGAACATAAATCCAATTCACCTGGACCTAATAATCCATCCAGCAGCACACCTAAGGTGTTGCTTATCCAGGAATCCAAACAAGAGGTTTCTCTGGCAAAAAAACTCACCTATGCACCATCCAAATTGGAGGAATCACCTCCCAACCCTCCCAAAATCAATCCAAACACCACTTCACCTTCCTAGCCCTAGAAAATGAACAATGACCTATGGACCCTAAAATTTGACAAATCTCAGTCTAAACAGGGTTGCGGGGCTGGAGTGGAACTGATCAACCAGCGGGAAAAATCCTTCCTCACATATTATAGGCTACAGTTCAACTACATGAATAATGTCATGGAGTATGAGTCCTTGGTCCTTGGACTCCTATTCACACTAAGAAAAGGGATCACCCACCTCTGGGTGATGGGTGATTTAGAGTTGATCGTAAAACAAGTCCGTAGCCAATATAATTGTCATGAAAAAAGGCTGGCTGCATACCACAACCGAGCATGGAGCGTAATTGAAGGCTTTGATTATTTTTGCATCAATATTATTCCCCTAAAATGTAACTACATTTTGGATTCCCTTGTCATGACTTCCAGTACCCTTGAGCCAATGGCTGGCTCCCGTCTCCATAAGTTTTATGTTGAGATGGTCCCCACTCCATCCATCCCAGATAATATCACTCACTTTCAGATTTTTGAGGGTGACCAACATATTCTAGCCTTCATGGCCAATGTTGGTGTCTTTGAGGATAAAATATTGGAAGAAAGGGATCATGATGATACTAGGTAGGGTGAAGAAGATGACGGGATCATCAATCTACCGACCAACACCATCCCAAAGGGGATGGTAGCTCTTGAACACATCTTTTATTCAGACCCTCAGGGCCGAGATAAGATATCATCCTCCTCTGAGGGAGGAAAATTTGAAAAAACTAACATCGGCCAAGCTGATGAAGAGAAATTCATGCACATTGGTACCTCCTACTCCCCAGAGGAGAAGAAGAAGATTCTCTTGGTTCTCTGAGAATACATTGACATAATTGCGTGGGAGTATGCGGATCTGAAGACCAATGACACATACATCATGGCTCATACTATCCCATTGAAACTAGATGCTAAGCCCTTCAAGAAAAAAAAGAGGCCCATAAACCCATTGATTGAACCTCTAATTCATTAGGAGGTTCAAAAACTACTATCAGCCCAGATTATCTTTCCTATCCGACACACAACTTGGGTTGCCAACCTTGTCCCTCTGCAAAAGAACGGTGAGATCTACCTATGTGTGGATTTTCACAATTTGAACAAGGCATCCAAGAAGGACAATCACCCTCTCCCCTCGTTGGATGAGGTATTATGAATCGTTAACAGTTCCCAAATGATGTCCTTCCTGGATCGGTACTCTAGATATAACCAGGTCATGGTTAAATACAAAGATAGAGATAAAATGGCGTTCACCACCAAGTGGGGGACTTTTTCATGTCGAAGAATGCCCTTTGGCCTCATAAATGCGGGGGTAAGATTTCAAAAGGCTATGGACATTGCATTTGAGGGCCTAGTAAACAAATGCATAATCATCTATATGGATGATTTAACCGTCTTTTCCTGGGACAGGCATGATCACTCAACCCACCTCACCCAAATCTGTGAGAGATGTCATTGGTATGGTATTTCCCTCAACCCTAATAAATGCATATTAGGGGTCACTAAAGGGAAGCTTCTCGGACATATAGTCTTTGAGAAGGGGATATCTATTAACCCTGAGATAGTCGAAGTAAGAAAGAAATTAGGTCTTTCTTCAGAAAGATAAACTTTATCTGGTGGTTTATCACAGGATTTGTCAAGATAGTAAAACTACTCAATGAAATGATAAAGAGATAAAAATATTGATTGGAGCCCCCAAGCAAAGCGAGAATTTTCCCAGATCAAGCAGACCATAGTGGAGGCACTAGTCCTGGCAAGTATAGAATATTCCCTCCCATTTCACATATACTCCTTCACTTCACCGCATTCCACAGCAGCAGTCCTAACCCAGAAAGTTGAACAGGAAGAACAGCCCATTGCTTTCATGAGCCTTCCCTTCAAGAACACCGAAGTCTAATATTCGCCTTTGGAAAAGTAGGCTTTTTCTCTAGTCTGGGTCGTGAGGAAATTCTGGCACTATATTCTCCAGAGCAAAGTGCATGCTATCATTCTGGACTAGGCTGTAAAATCTTTACTGTTGTAGAGAAAACTAGGCAAACGCTGAGGGAAATGGATGGCCATCCTCCAAGAATATTATCTAGAAATGCAACCAATGAAGATAGTCTGAGGCCAGGGACTATGCAAAGCAATGGCAGAAGTAACTCCAAACATTGAATGCCAAACTTACACAATGGATTCTGTCACTCAAGACCCATGGTATACTGATTTGGTGTACTTATTTCTCAACAACAGGTGCCTAGAGGGGCTTCCCCCAAAAAAATGTCACACCCTGCGGCTAAAAAGTGCATATTTCATGATAAAAAATGGAACGCTTTTTTGCAGGAATTTGGAAGGGATTTAGCTCCAGTGCATAGATCGGGACCAAGATGCTAAAATGATTGAAGAATTTCACAGGCAGTTCAAAACCGGGCATGGCTTAGTTGATTCTACTTCCCACTAGATTCTCCAGGCTGGATACTATTGGCCCTTCATCTTTAAAGATGTCTACACTCACGTGAGAAAGTGCCACACTTGCCAAATTGTAGCCCATCGTGAGAAAAACCTGGCCATGCCTTTGCAGTCGGTCTTTGAAGTTTGACCCTTCACCTAATGGGTCTTTGATTTTATCAAGCAAATCAACCCCAACTCATCCACCAACCATCAGTATATTCTGAATTCTACTGATTACTGCACTCGGTGGTCTAAAGCAGTTCCATGCAAGAACAACATGGTGGATATAGTTATTAAATACCTAGAAGAAAACATAGTCACTAGATTCGGAATGCCTTTCGCCATAGTGTGTGACAACTGTCTGGCATTTTATAAGACATAGTTACTTGAATGGACCTATGAGAGGAAGATCACCTTGAAGTTCTCCAGCAACTACTATCCCCAGGGTAATGGTGTGGCTCAATCTACCAATAAAAATCTGTTAGAGGTGATCAAACACTTGTTAGAACAAAACCCCCAGGACTCGCAACAAAAGATTAGATTCACCATTTTGGTAGATCATATTAGAATAAAGGTAGCCCTGGGGACTTCCCCATTTAACCTAGTTTACGGCCAAAATCCTGTGCTCCCTATCAACTTACAAATCCTGGTCTTACAGTTTATGCAAGAATTTAACAACCAGAACAACATTGTGGAGGTTTGGCTCCTGAACTTGGTGAGAATGGAGGAACAAAGAGATGCAACACTGGAACATTTTGTGCATCATCAAGTAGTTTTTAAGTGATGGTTTGACTAGAGAGCCCAATATAAGGCCTTTTGGGTTTCAGACCTAGTCCTTTTGTGGGACAAGGCCCGGGAAAAGAAAGGAAAGCACACCAAGTTTCAAAGGCTCTGGATCTAAACATATTTGATTTCTAAGATCTAAGGGGATAATACTTATTGCCTTAGTACTATGATCAAAGATGCCATCCCATTTCTTATTAATGGATAGTTTCTTAAGCACTACTTTGAATAAGGAAAGTGGTAAGTTTGACCGGAGTTATATCATATGTAAAGGTTTTCCCGCCTGTAAATATCTTTTCCCGGTGCTCCTTGGGAGTACCTTGTCCTTGTAAATAGCTTGTCGGCCATCCTCCGAGACCACCTTCCTTTCCTTTTTTTTTTTTTCTTTCTTTTGTTTTGCATTCATTTTTTGGGTTCCCAGCGTGTTGCCCTCTTCTTGTAGACATGTATGCTTCACATGACATCTAGTCCTTGGAATGGTACCTTATGCATTTTAGGTAGTATGGAATCTATTGTTAGCATGGTGGAATTTTCCTACACTCTGGAGTTATTTTGTACGTATGGTAAAAGGCTATGGGTAATCTTCATCATATTTATATCTTGATAGCCTTGACACCAGTTACCAAAAAATCTAAGAATCAAGTAATCGCATGGTCCTTGAGAGCATATCGGTTGCACTAATTGTTGGCCAAATCTAAAAATCATAAAAATATCTCAAGTCCAGAATGTCTCTCCTATTCAAAAATTTAAAAAGGATGGAAAGGTGAAATGAGTACCACCACAAAAATTATCTAATCTTAAGGTTCATGGTGAAAGGAGTACCTCCTTCCCATTTTCAAAAGAAAAGAAAAGAAAAGAACTGAAGAATAGAGAATTCTGGGATCTGGGGGATCGTGCAAGATGTGATGATTTTGGTTTGATGCATTTAGTGTCTCCTCTCTACTTCTCCCATAAATCATCAGCTTGATTTCAAAGCACAAACTACACAACTAATGAAGGACCGAAAGATTGAATCAATGATGAGTCAGATTTTCTCAAACACCTCATGCCTTACAAGCAGAATAATCCATGTAAAGGTGAGTTCTGGTTTTTCTAACCAGAGGTTTTGTAGTTCTCAAATGTGCTAAGGCATTAGTCCCAAGGAGTCACCATTTGTTATGCCCTGCATACCCATCCCTACATTTTGTGGGAAAAATGTTGGGTCCCCCTTTTTTTTATTTTTTGCTCTCCCTTGGTTTCTTTTGGTTTTCTTTGTTTCTTCTGCCTTTGCCTTCACGGGGCCGGTGTTGTGTTCTCTTTTGGTCTTCCTTTCTCTGGGACCCAGTCCTGGAGTGTTTATCTTCTTTTTTCCATCTAGATTTTAGACTCCAAGATCCTCTGTCACCATTTCCTCTTTTGTTAGAGGGTGCAGTTGCATAGGATCCCCTGGCTTAGAGTCTAGAGGTTTTTCCTTTTCTCAAGATTTGCGGAAGGAAAGCGTGATGTTTTTACCCTAAGGGTATAAATAAGTTTCACCAGTCATTGTTACATTTATCGTGAACAAATTACCCAGAGTTATTCAAGGTGATTAAATAATGATTAAGTATGATTTGTTCTCAGAGCTTAAACATTTCTTAATAGTAACTGGAAGTTGTGCACTCATGGTCATTTGAAGTTGATCTATTGCAAAGCACCTCCTATGCTCATTCTCCTGCATTCCTAATGTTTTAAGGTAGGCCCTTCTGGTTCTTCTTTGGTGCTTTTCAATTTCATTTCTAGTTTTCCTTCATTTTGTTTTTGTTTTCTCCATTTTCCCGTTTTGATCTTTGTCACCTCCCGTTGGTGGGATGGCTATGCCGAAGGGTTGTCCACCCTCTATGCAGTTGTAAATTAATGTAATTCTTGTGAATATCTTGTAATTTTTGTATTTTCTCTGTAGATAGTTTTATATAGGTTTGTTTTTGGGTTGGCCTGCACCTTGTGCTTTGGCCCTCATTGTGCTTCGACCCTCTATAGGTGCTTGTACATTTTTGTATATCCTTCCTTCTTGTTTGGTGGTGAGATCACCGTGTCCTTTTGTGTTTACCCAAATTGTCAAGCTCGCCCTTCTGTTGTCTGCAAACTCAAACTCAGCACCTCACCTAGTTGATTTTGTAGGTTTTCTCTCTCCTTTGTTAGCTCAGTGTTAATGGTGGGTTGCTGGGTTTAATTCTCCCACACGCAAGCATTCAAAACCAACCCAAGTGGCATTCTTTCCCTCGCATGTTTGGACAGCTATCGCCATTATTACCATTACTCCCTTTATTGCATCACCACGTGACGCCCCATATCAACCTAGTACAGATAATTGCTAGTCATGTTGATAATGGTTAGTTTTCTAGACTCTAAGTCCCAAGCTCCCCCTTGGACCTTCATTTCGTTCATCGTATGAGCTAGAATCCCTAGAACCCCTGGGCATAGATCAAATTCCTAAGTCATTTCATTATTTATATATATATATATATTTGAGGTTTGATGCAAATTGACACATTTTCAGGACAGATGTGAGAAAGTGGTGAAATATCTGGGATCCAGAATTTTATTATATTATCTATATTGACGGTTGTCTGGTCTTCAAGGTTGCCAAAATTCACTTATCGATCATGTCTAAGGCATCAACATATTCTCCACCCAGGAGCCCGGAACTCCCTACTACTGCCTCAACAAGGGTAACTATCAGGAAAAAGGCTGATAAGGCCTTAGAGAAACTCCCATTGAAAATGAAATATCTAAAGGGAGAAGCTATTCTAGGATTAAAGGTTGATTCCAAGCTACAGTTGGTCACCAACATGAGTGTCAGGGCATGAGCCAAAATGCAGGCCTTGGTGAAAATAATGTTTATTTAGCGCAAGGTCAGAGATCTAATGGCACTTAATGTGGCTGCCTCTAGAATCCTTAAGGCTTCCTGCTTCCCCTACTTAGTGCAGGCTCCAGAGCTTATCCTCATCCGAGTGGAACACTACAACACAAGTGTCTGGGCTGTCATGCTTGCCGCTCCTATTCTGTCGGGCTACCTAACACCCATGGTGTCTCTAGATGCTGCAAAATTTTCTTTGGGGCTAGGGATCCCCTAGTTTTCCAATCCTACAGTCATCACCTGGACCCTAAAATTAAATGAATTTGAGAAGATCACGAGCATGGCCCGGCAATACCTCAACTCCAACTAGCTGAAGACCCCAAGGAAAGACTACAAAAAGATGAAATTGGAGATCCCCCAGATAGAATTCAAAGAAAGCATAAAAATGGGGATCATTTCTTTATGTAGGGTCTTCAAAGAGCCCCATTCCTAGGAATTCTCAGCATGGATGTATTACTTCTTGTTCGGCATCGCCTCTGGCAGGAAAAATTTTGATTGGGCCACCATCATCACCAATCATGTGGATGCCCAACTTGTTAGGGTCACCCGGTCCTCAAAATTTTACATGACTTCATATGTCTTGTGCACGCTGGTGCAACAAGGCCCTATCACCAGGGGATTACTCACTATCAGTGAGCTCGAGACTGGAAAGGGCCAGAATGCTCCATGGGACTATTTCCCACAAATACAATGGGAGGCCAGTTTCCCCATTTTTTGTAGAGTAAATGATGCCTTCTTTTACTATAATATTATTACACCCACTTGGGATGCCAAATACCGACTTTCAAAAGAAGGAATGACATTGGTCAGCACTTATGGCCATTATTATATTCAGTTTAAGCAACACTCCTACATTTGGGTGACCGGCTTCTCTAGGAAATCCTACCTATTTCCCAAACATTGTGGGGATAGGATAATTCTTTTGTAATATTGCACACAGATTCTAAAGCTCCATGCCTTCTTTGCATTAAATAAGGTCACCAACATTCCATTCCCAATAACCTGCAAGAACTAAACTTGTAGCCTTGCAGCAGTGAAAGAGACCGACAGTGAACTAAAGTGTCTAGGGCTGAAAGATTTTTACTTGGACTGAAATTTTTTTGATCCATTAGATAAGATAGCCTCAACACTACCCCAGGTGTCAGATGCCCACAAGCCTCACATTGAAGATTTTTGGGTAGACTACCAGGACAATTTTGAAGTTCAGAATCAACATTTCATCAGGATGATGCAAGGCATGATGAAGCGCCTCAAGCTTCAAAACTTTCCTAAGGACTTCTTAGATACCGGGTCCACAGAGGATTTGTAGTATAAGGCATAGGTAGTAGACAAAATGGCTCTCCCTCTGATGGACTGGGACACCCTGGAAGGCCCAGCAATTAAGGACATCACCAACGATGTGATTGAATGCAGGCATGCATATTTTCCAAAGGTATGTCCAAAGAGTACTCGAACAGTCAGCACATTTTTGCAAGGATCCACTTCTAGGGCCGGAACCTCTACGTGGTTGAGGATAGAGGAAAAAGGAAATTTGGGACCCCGCCCTAAATTCCATCCAAAATTCTTGTCGTGAAACAATTGTACCTTCAACTGGAAGCATCCCACCAGATGAAGGAATCTATAAGCACCCATCTAGGCATCACAATTGCTACGGTCGAACCTGCCCTCCCTTCCGGGTTACCATCACTTCCAGAACTAATGGTCTGGGTAATAGGGACAAGAGTGGAGGAGGAGTGTGCATCCATGTTGGATGTTGGGCCTCCATTGGTAACAAGGAGGAAAAAGAAGAAAAAAAATGTTCCTCAACCAAAGGTAGAAACAGACCTCGGCATACCCCACTCCCCTGAGGTGCAGATTATCCCAGACTCCCCTAAGTCGGAAGATATACCAAAGGATCCCCCAGAGACCTTCCCTCTGCATGATGATTTTGACAACCTATTTGGGATGGACGAACTTGTAAATTTACAATGGGACATATGGAATGCGGTAGATGAGATCGTTACCCAAGAAGAGGAAAGAATCCCTACCGATGGAGAGATACCAGACAAGGAACTTACCACAGAGCAGGAAGTCTGGACATAAAGAGAAAAGAAACCAGAAAAATTTGACATCCTAGATGTCCAAGAAGTCCTAGTCTCGAAGACCGAAATAGAGAAGAGGCAAGTACAAAATGAGCAGTCAGCTTTCGCTGAGGGAACCGGACCTACGGGAGCAACCGTAACTGTGTGATGAAAATATGTCACACTTCTATGAGTCATTCCATCTAAGGTTTCTCAAGAATGAGGCCTCAAATATCAACTCATAGCTCCCTAGTCATGGACTATAAAGGTTTGTGATGGAGGCCCTCAGATTGACCTAGTTGTGCCCTTGCAAGTACACCATGAAATGAGAGATTCAATGCATGAAAATGACAACTATTCTACATAATTACAATGCATAAAAGAAAATTAATCTATATGATAAAAATGCATGATTAATCTATAAAAGGAAATATGAATTTAATATTATATGAATCTAATCTACATGAATATCCATGGATGAAAGAAGAAGAAGACAAGAAGATAGAGAAGTTGCAATATCCAAGCTTGAGTGCTCAAAATCTCCTCCAAAATTGCTCTCCAAACCTGCAGTATAACAATACAAAAAAAGTGGGATCCTAAATGAGAAGGAGAGGTTTCCTTATAAAGAGAAATGAACGGTTGAGATTAAGAGGCAAAAATAAATGAGCAATGGTGGAGATTAAATCATGGTTGATCCATGTGCTCATTTAAAAGGCCAAAAGCCCACCACTTAAAAAGATGTGATAAAAAAAGGATTTTTATTTAATTTATTTTCTTTTTCATCAAATAAAGTGCTTTAAGTGGGGATTTTTATTTATTTAATTAAAAGAGGGGTTTTCTTTTAATTAAATAAATTAGAAGAATTTTATTTAATTAAAT
>MU228259.1:740063-762327 GCA_018584345.1 Thuja plicata
ATTAAATGGGAGGAATTTAATTTAATTAAATAAGATGAATTTTATTTAATTAAAAGGGAGAAATTTAATTTAATTAAATAAGATGAATTTTATTTAATTAAAAGGGAGATTAAATCTTTTAATTAAACAAAAATGATCAATCCTTAGGAAATATTGAAATAATTGAATTAATTACGATTTGATCAAGGAAATTGATTTGAATTGAAAATGTTGCAAAGCATTGATTCAGAAATTTGATAAAATGATAAAATGATAAATGGGGCCCATAGTCTAGGCGACCATTTTAGGGAGCATACATTTTCCACTCTTTTACTAATGTGTGATCATTCTAGGAACACGTGTAGTCAAAGAATGCAGTTGAAGTGTGAGATCGATTTGGGATCACAAATCAACACAAACATCAACACCATTATAAATAAGTAATTGACATCAGAACAAAGATAAGCTGATTGCAAAAAATACAAGGTCAACACCGTTGTAAATAAGTAATTGACATGTCTGAGATAATAATCTCAAGCAAGGTTGCTCCAAGCGGAACAAATGATAGGATTGATAAAGTTGAATCAAGGATTGAAGTTTGATAGGTACTGCCCCCTCGTGATCAAAATTGAAATGAGATAGAGGAGAAATGAAAAATTGATAAATTGGATCAAATCAAACTAAAGATAAGGTTCTTGATGTAAGATGAAAGATATAAGGATCACAGAACCAAGGTAGATCATCAAGAATGAAATATTATGCGCCAAGGTTGAATTAGAAGAAAAGAAGTGGGATGAAAGAGAATGGAAGATATAAGTTTGGAAGAGGTGAAAAGAAATGGAGAGAAGAAAGAGAATTTGCCTTAAGAGAGAGAATGCCCCAAAATCAATCAACTATTTAAGATAGAAAATTTTGATTGAGATCATGAAAGAAGATAAGGAAATGAAGATCAAACATGATCACAGTTGATTAAAGTCCACCAAAAAGATGAAGGAAACCCTCTCAAACTCATAATGCAGCCTAAAAATACAAACTAACATGAGGTCTTACAATGCAAGCTACATGAAAATGCAAAGGTGTACTTGTGATAGAGAAACTATAACATAGGACTTTGTATTCATCATTCATTAGAGAATGTTAAGGAACTTATTTTCATCATTGGGCTATTATTAACGGACATCAAAAAATCACACAATCATCACTAGTCACAAGTGCAACTATGAAGATATGAATGTGATTTGTATTGGATTGGAATGTGGAAAGATTCTAACATAAGCATCAAAGAAATAAAGGTCAAGATGACTATGATGTTAGCTTACCCAATTTAATATAGAAAAACCACGCTCGCATCAAGGCATAGAGGCTAGGATGAACAGCAAAATGATTGTGCAAAAATAATGAAGCATAAAGCAGGAAGAAAATAAAAACATGTTCCATTCCCCAAGTCCTCTAGCTATGCATCCCAGAGAGACTTATTAGACAAGGACACTCAACAAAAATCAATAACAGTCAACACACAAAAAAAGGTCATGACATAGCTCAAGCATTTAGTGTTGTGTTTAAAAATTTAAGTGTGTTAACTGATACTGAGTTTTGACGATAAGGATCAAATGCTTGCAAGCAGGTAAGATCACATGAAAAAAGTGGGAAGACCAAACCAATAAGTGTTGAAAAACACTCAATGTCAAGGGTTGTATTAAAAAATATAGTTGAGGTGGTGTTGAAAAACACCATTTGTGAGATGTCCTAAAGACTAACGCATCCAAGAGACCAAAGCTAACATAGTTATGCCCCCTAGACAAAGACAAAGACCAAATCTAAACCAAGGTAACAAGGACAAGGCATGATGGAGAAAGGCTAAGTGTCGAGGACACACACTAAGAAACAGGGGTGAAAAAGCCTCAAGTAGCACCCATTTCTAGGTTTTCACCACTTGGATTTTATTACAATTTTTTGCTACCAAGGCGCCTATTTCCAGGTTGTCACCAGGGTACTTTTTCTATTTTTTTGAATTTTTGAATTTTTTGATATTTTTGCATTTTTGAAATATATAATTTTTTTGGAGATACATCAAAGCACCTATTGCTAGTTTTTCACTAAGATGATCATTTTTTCAGGACATTTTCTAATTTTTAGAATTTTTGACAATATATCCTTTTTTTGGATTTTTTTAGGATCAATAATTATGTACAAAGGATGCCCCCAGACAGAATGGGCATCATGGATAGAACTTCTTCAGGTGCAAGACATTGATAGGATCAGGGAGCTTCTCTCCCTCTTCTATAGACAGTAAATAAGCACCTGCCCCAAAAGCTACTATAATTATGTAAGGTCCAAGTCAATTAGGTTCAAATTTGCCCTTTTGATCTCTATTCTGTTGATTCTTAGGATTTTCACGTAGGACAAGATCTCCCACTTAGAATTCTCTAGGGAAAACCTTTTTGTTGAAGGCTTCGGACATGCGCTTTTGATAAACCCTCATATGGTCAAATGATGCTTGAAATTTCTCATCTAGAAGTTCTAACTCTTGAAGTTTCATGGTGTGGTATTCTTCATCTATAACTAGACCTTTGAGGGAAACTCTAAGTGAAGGAATCTCAACCTCCAAAGGTAACACTACTTCAGCACCATATGCAAGGGCAAAAGGAGTAGCCCTAATAGGAGTACAAATACTTGTTCTATAGGCCCACAAATCCAGATTTATCTATAAGTGCCAATCTCTACCATTCTTATAGACTGTTCTATGCAAGATTCTAAGAATGGTTTTGTTTGATGCCTTTGCTTGACCATTTCCTTGCGGGAAGTAAATGGAGGACCAATGTTGTTTAATCTTGAATTTATTGTAGAGTTGTTTAAGGTCCTTATTTTTGAACTGGCCTCCATTGTAAGTGATAATCTCTAAAGGAACTCCATATCGATAGATGATATGGTTCAGAATGAATAGAGAGACTGTCTTGCCCGAGGCAACAGAAAGTGGGACAACTTCTACCCATTTAGTGAAGTAATCAGTAGTAGTGATAATAAACTTGTGTCCACCTGATGAGTTGGGATGAATCATCCCAACAAGATCAAAGGCCCATCACTAAAATGGCCAATGAGATATAGAAGGAATGATCTCCCTACCTGGAGCATGTATCAGGTTACCATGTTTTTGACACTTCTCACATGACTTTGCAAAATCTACTGTATCAATCTGCATCATAAGCCAATAGTACCCTTCCCTAAGCAACCTTCGAGCCATGGCAAGACCATTTGAATGTCCCCCATAGATACCCTCATGGATGTCAACTAACACTTGGTCATGTTCTTCCTTTTCTAAGCATCTAAGAAGTGTTCCATCTAGACCCCTCCTATACAAATCACTAGCGATAAGGGAATTGCAAGAGGCATTTGAGGTGAGGTTTCTACATTCAGATCTTAAAGGTTTTAGGTATAATGCCATCACAAAGGTATGAGTAAATGGCACCATAACAGGATGACTCACGACCAACAAGGGTACAAATGACATGGCTTTCTTGAGAGTCATAGAAAGGGTGGTGTAGCTCTTCCACCAGGAATTCAAATCTTGAGTCATGTTGTTCTAACTCAAGGAGTGAAGCAAGTGTAGCCATAGCATCAGCTGCTTTGTTTTCTACTCTAGGGATTTTTTGAAACATGACAAATGTGAAGTAGCACTTCAAGGAATCAACCATCTACTTGTAAGGTAGCATTTTCTCATGTTTTTTTTTATATTCATCATTAACTTGGTTGATTATCAGCTGTGAATATTCATAGATGTGTAACTTTGTGATTCTCCATTCTATGGCCATCTTAAGTCCATTTGTTAAAGCTTCATACTCAGTAATGTTGTTTGTACATGGGAAAAATAACTTGTAAGATTTAGGAATCGTGTACCCATGAGGAGAAACAAACAATACACCAGCTCCTGAACCGTTTTGCATAAAATATCTATCAAAGAACATCCTCCATGTTCTTTCAGTCATATACATGAGGTGCTCATTTAGAAAGTCAACTTGAATAGGTGCATTATCTTGTATCAAGAAATCAGCTAATTGATTTGCTATGGCTTGTCCTTTGATTTCTTTATGCTCAATGTACTCTATGTCAAACTCTAAAAATATCATCATCAATTTAGCAAGTCTACCTATGAGGGAAGCCTTACCTAGCAAATACTTGAGTGGATCTATTTTTTCTATGAGGTGTTTAGTGTGCGCAAGCATGTAATGTCACAACTTTTGGAAAGAAAACACAACTGCAAGGCAAGCTTTCTCAATGCAAGTGTAGTTAACCTCATATGAAACAAGAGTATGGATAATGTAGTATATTTCTCTTTCTTTCTCATTTTCATCAAGTTGATCTAGTAATGCCCCCAAGGAAGATTTTGCTGCTGAAATGTATAGAATAAGGTGTTTCCTTGGGATAGGAGGCATTAAAATAGGAGGATTCACCAAGTATCTCTTGATTTGATCTATGCTCTTTTGACAATCCTCATTCCAAACACATTTAACTCCCTTGTGTAAGTTCTTGTTGAAGGGTTGAGCTCTATCCACCAATTGTGAAATGAATATCCTTATAGATTGAAGATGTCCTTGAAGACTCCTCATTTGACTAATGTTTCTAGGAGGTGGCATATCTATGATTGCTTGGACTTTTTCTGGGTCCACCTCTATTCCTTTTGTTGAAATGATGAATCCAAGTAGTTTTCTAGAGGTGACTCCAAATGCACACTTTTTAGGATTTAACCTTAGTTGAAACTGTTCCATGTGATCTAGAATGATTTCTAAATCATCTAAATGTGTATCTCTTTCTTTAGACTTGGCCAAGGTGTCATCCACATAATCTTCCATGTTTTTATGCATCATGTCATGAAGAATAGTTGTCATAGCTCATTGATAGGTGGCTCCTACATTTTTTTAATCTAAAAGGCATAACGTTCCAACAATAGGTACCCCATGCACAAGTGAATGTAGTATTTTCTTGATCTTCAGGAGCTATCTTAATTTGATTGTATCCAAAAAAACCATCCATCAAGGAATAAATCTCAAAACCCACAGTCATATCCACTATCATGTCTATATTGGGAAGTGGAAAGTCATCCTTTGGGCATGCTCTATTGACATCTCTAAAATCTGTGCAAACTTGAGTGGATTTGTAATGTTTGGAAACTAGTACAATATTTGATATCCATTCAACATATGTGATGGCCCTTATGAATCCTGCACCAAGGAGTTTCTCTAATTCTGCTTTGACTAGAAGAGCTATGTGAGGATGCATCTTTCTCAATTTTTTCTTAACTGGTTTGACACCTGGAGCTATGGACAAGTGATGCATGATAAGATTAATGTCCAGTACTGGCATATCGGAAAAATTCCATGCAAAATTGATCTTCTTTTTCTGTAAGAACTTAGTGTAAGCTTCTTTTTCTTGAGGTGACAAGGACTCAGCCAAGTGTACTATTTTTGGAGCTTCATCTATACCCAGATTGATTGCTTGTGTTTGTTCAATAAGAACTAAAGATCGATCTTGAAAGTAGCTAGGGAGATGATCAAGTAACTCATCCTTAGGCGCCTCAAAGAGGTTTTCACCCTTGGATACATCATTTATTTTTACTTTTTTTGGTTCTGACACTGCCACACAATGGTTTTTGCCATCAGAACTCCTATTCTTTTGATTTTCTTTTCTTTTTATCTTGTGACTAAGGTACTTGATGTCTAACTCTATCATGCTAGTAGCTGGTTCACTAGTAGAAGAGACTACAAGTTCAATGGAATTTAGGTAACAGGCTATCTCATAATCATTTTGGAATGTTAAGAGCTTAGGTTCTTGATAGAGTTGGGACCAATAAATGAGGTTAGGATGAACAAGAGGCAAGTCAATGACTAGTTCAAGGTTATAAATGTAAATGATGTTATTGCTGGTGACTGAAGAGTCAGAGTCCGTCAAGTATCCTTCTAAGCTACCCAAATTAGGATTTGTCCTAACAAGTGAAGAATCATCCATTAAGGAAACATGTGGGTTCAAATCCTCTAATCCTACATGTGACTCATTGGCTACTTTGGGTTGAGAACTATAAGTGTGGATAACATCAATATCTCTATCAACTTTGGAAGACTCATAGAAGGAGTCCAATTCATACTCATATGAACTTATGTCTGAACTGCGACTAGGATGCTTACACCATGAAGGTTTTGGGCATCTTGATGTGGAAGGTTTATTTTTATCAAAGGTAACACCTTCTCTTTCCATTAAATGAGCAAGATTCTTACGCTGGCATTCTCTATGAGGATCTTCAATGTCTGATTCATTTTGTTCTAAAGTTGCAACTAACGCATGGGTGACCAGAACATCTGAATCTCCCCAAAGGAAATTAGTGGAAGGGACCCAATCTTCACACATATCTTGTTGGTTTTTTAGATTAGGAACATATTCTAGTTCATCATTGCTATCTGATGCATCAAAGATAGGATTAGTGTGCTTGTTATAATTCTCAAATCCTAGGCCAACCATCTTCTTAGACTCACATCCAAAAAGAGCATGATCAAGGGGTTCGGCTCTATCATCTAATCTATGACTAAGAGGGTCATGTCCAAGATAGCCCATATTTTTGAGGAAAGTATACCCTCTTCCATATGTCTTAGGAGAGGGAGAGAATTTTTCATTATGCATGTATTTTTCTTCTCTATAGATCCAGTCTCTGACAAATGTTTCTTCTTTCTCATCTTGGATAGGCACAGAGGACTCTACAAATGTGCCCAATAAAGTCATAGCTTAAGAGGAAGCTTTCTTTTCTTGTGAAGGTTTTCCATAAGACCGAGGTGAAATTGGTAATGTTGTGAGGGAGTTGAGTTTATACCCCCCCATGCCAAGATATATGGATTTGAGCTTGTCTCTACACTCAACTAAAGTTGTATCAAAATCTTATACTTCTCTATTGAGGGGAACATGAGTTCCTACTGAAATTGAATTAACAGATAAAGTGTTATCCCCAAGTATACAAATCTCTATTCCATTGTAGGGGAACTTAACACATTGATGGTAAGTAGATGGCACTGATTGCATATCATGAATCCATGGTCTACCACGTAAGATATTATATGCAAGGGGTCCAGTGTCAACTATTTGAAATAAAATATCTTTTTCAACAGGGCCAATCCTAACAGGAAGGACAGACAACCCCTTGGAACTTCTTTCTTCCTCATCTTAGGCTTTGATAGTAATCCTTTTCCTGGTATCTATGACTTTTTTAGAATAACCCAATTCTTTTAAAAGACTAAAAGAATATATATTAAGCCCAGCACCCCCATCTATCAACACATGCCTAACACGGGTTTTATGGATCATGACCTCAATATGGAGAGCATGATTGTATGGGTGGCTCAATAATTTATCATCATCCTCTGAAAAGGTTATGTAATGAGGGCTAGCAATGTGGTTAACCATGTTATGGAACTGATCAACATCTAAGTTGTTGGGGATGTTCGTCATGCGTAAAGCATCCTCAAGGACCTGCTTGTGTCTTGGAGACAACTCTAAGAGCTCAAAGATCAAAATGTGAGCTGGGGTTCTTTGTAACTAATCAACAAGGCTATAACCTGACTTAGGATTAACTGATGTCTTTAAGGTGACATTCTTGGATGCCACTTTCTTTGGTTTACTTGATTGACTCAAATTGGGTCCTCTAATGACAATGGGACCTTGACTTCGTGTGATAGAATTGAGGGCTTGCGATGACACTCTAGATTTGAGACCCCTTAGCACCACAATGGGCTCTTCATCAAAGACAAGAGGGGAGTTGTAACCATAGGGATCTTTACCCCTCATCATATTGACATTTTCCTCTAGAACTTCAAGAATGTTGATAGTATTTTTTGCATCTATGTAAGTGTAGTTGATCTCAACTTTGCCATTCTTAACTTTAGAGGTTTCCCCCTTCTCATAATTGGGCAAAGGTTCCTTGAATGCCTTATTCTCAGCATTAGTTCTCAATCCATCTACCTTAAGCTTTCCATTCTCAATGAGATCTTGAATAATATGCTTGATTTTGTAGTAGTTTTCAATGTTATGTCCAATACCATTGTGAAATATGCAAAAGGCCTTCTCATCCCACCAATGCAGCTTAACATCAGGTATATGAAATTTCACAAGATCTTGAGGATGTGCAAGATTGTTGGCAATGAGCATCTTCAAAATATCCTCGTATGAATCACCAAGTTTTGCAAATTGACGTCTTTCTCTCTTAGTCTTATCTTGGTATCTTGGCTTGCTCTCTTGTTGATTAGATGTATTGAGCTTCATAGCTTGAACAACACTAGGCAAGTGGAACACCGTTTGATCTTTTGGTTGAGAGGAGTCCACAAATCCATCATTGACCACTTGTTTGTTCTTATTCCAGTGTGAGTTCCTTCCCTTATCCTTGTTAGAGTTGTTGTTGTTTTGACCATTGTTATTGTTGTTTCCATGTTTGGTCAAGATACCTTTCTCTTTTAAAACATCTTGAATCCTACATGTGGTTTCAACCATGGTATCAAAGGAATCAAAAACCATTTTTCTAACTTCATACTGCATTTCGGGAATCAAATTGCTAACAAGGATATCGAGAGCACTGTCATCTCCATCTTTGCAAGAAAGTAACAAAGAATTCCCATTGACTTTGATTTAAATTGCATAAGTCCAACATAGTGATTAATCTTGAGAGGTTGTATGCAAAGTGTTGAAAAAATCTATGAACAAGATCTTTGAAAGTCTTGACGGGGGGATCTATGTTGGTAAACCATTCCATTGCTTGACCTTTTATTCTCCTTGGGAATAATCTCATAAGATACGAGTCGTCTTGGTGGAACTCAAAACTTGTGGTATAAAACTGGTGCACATGATCATGTGGATCTCCATTGCCATCATATTTTTCATATTTAGGAATTTCAACCTTTCTAGGGAACTCTTTCATGTCAACACTCTTATCAAAAGGATTAGGAAAACTTGAATCTAGTGAAAATGAATTCTTAGGTGCCATCATATTTTCCACCATGCTCTTAAGTTCCTTGAGCTCTTCCTCTTGAGATGAGCCTTGCTTCTTAATATTTTTGTCCACATCAAAGTTGTAAAGGACTCTAGCACCCTTGTTGATTAGACTCTCTAGGAAATTATCTTTGTTTTTCTCTAAATATTTCTCCACATACTATTGTAAAAGTGGTTCTTATTGCATTTTCATGAAGTCTTGGGAGCTAGAATCAAAATTCGAGCTACTACCCCCATATTGTGAACCATGATGAGCATGTTGTGAAGGCTACCTTAAGTTCCTAAGAGGTGTTCGTCTCCTATAATGATCATTTCTAGAAGCCCTTATTCCTCTAGGGCTAGGAGATCATGAGGGTATCCTTGAATGTCTTCCACTTCATGGAGTCTTAGGAGGATTGGATGGAGGAGAGCTGTTTCCACCACTAACATGCATGTTATTGAATTGATCATTGATTTGTTGATCCAAGAGCCTATCTTGTTCTTTTTGGAAATCTTTCTTTTCCATTTCTACCAAATTTTGTCTCTCCAACTCTAGGAGTCTAAATTGTTCTTCCTTTGCAGCTTGTTCATCTAGGAAGGCTTGCTTTTCACTCTCAATCCTCTTGATTCTTTCACTCATGTGTCCTAAAGATGTCTTGAGTGGTGAACTTGGTCGTTGCATTAACATGAGTGTCATAAATCTCATCCCTTTGGTTCTCATGTTGTGATAAATCATCCTCATAACCTTTTCTTTTACCTCTCTCTCTCTCTCAGCCCTTTGGTGTGCATCTAGATATCTTGTTGAGATAAGGGGTGAAGTTGGTCGACTGTTATGAGAGGAACCACCAAATGAAATAGCATCTCTATGCTTCACAAATATATCATCAAGATGTGTATCCATGTCTTCTCTCTCTCATCGAGTCATTGTGTAACTCATATCCATGGAAAAGTGAGAAGATGCTAAGGGGGTACCCAACTCACTAAGGTGACTCTTGGAATCAAACCAAACTTCTAAGTTGTTCCTAGGTGATTGATCAAATATAGGTTCTTTTCCCTTATGTTTTTGGTGGGTTTGTACTAAAGGTAATTGGTTAAAAACCACTTGAGGTCATTTTTCTTGATTTACTTGATATCTTGGTGTAATTGGCATGAAAGAAAAGGTACTAGCTGATAGGATGACCCTAAGAAACATTGGTACCAAACTAGGATAGTAAAGGCATTAAATTTTCCAAAAGAGGTGATAAGATAGAATTTTCAAGAGGTGTAAGCCAACACTAAAATAGAGGTGCCCACATTTTGGATAAGTATCCTAGCACATATGGATCAGGAGGATGATCTTACCCAAGTTATATTGATTGAAATTGAATATATGAAAGTGAATGGACAAGAGATTACCAAAACTCTCCAAGTGTGTTATCAAAGAATCTAAAGGTTTATCTTTTCAACAAGGATGGTTTCTAGCTTACCAACTCCAAACAAGGTCACTTATGAAATCAAAGGTTACTAATTCAAGAGGTCAAAAATGCAAGAATCCAAAGCTAAACAAGCTTCCAACAATGGGGCAAGTAATCCAATCTAACCCAAATCAACTAAGGAAATTGGAAAATGATAGGACAAAACAGGTTAAGCAAGCTCAAAATTGATATCAAATAGCTCGCTGGTATAGCAACAAAGGATAGATTCACGCGATAAAATGCTCACTCACGTGAAGATTACCACAGGACCGCGTGAAGTTTTGTAGATATGGCATGAGGAAACACTGGACTAGTCTGATAGAATGACAACAAATTTGATAGCAACAGGTAGGATATCACATGATGATTCTCACAGATCTGCATGAGGAAACATGGTGAGCTACGCAAGGAAACAATTTTCTCATGCGAGGATTCTGACAGAAAGGAACCAGAACTCAGTTTTGTTCATTTTAAATAACCAACTAGATGTATTAACAGATTTTTATCATGAATCAAGCACGCAAGACAGTAATCAGGGAGTTCAAAAATGTCTTCAAACAATGAGCAAGGGACAAAGCAACCTTGCACGTGAACAAGAATAGTGTCATAGTATTTCTACTCCCTAAAAATTCTACTTGTGTATGTTCTCAAAATGTTTTCCAATCACACACATAGTCCTAGAAAATGAAATTTTTGTTGCACTATGGTTCTTAGTAATGGTTTGACTCTAGAACTTTTGCAATCTCAAGTGGGTGAAATCCAATCATGGCACACCGAGGTTTTGACATAGTCTGAGAATTTAATCAATCAGGAGCTACTAAGGAGATCTGACAACCCACAAGAAACTACACCCGTGGATATTTCTTCCACAAGGAAATTTATATAGCGGTTGTTGCTACCATGGCAAAAATGGTTATTATCGCTTCAGGTTCTGTCCACATGGTTTACCCAATAAAGGGAATTTCCACTAGAGTTAACCCTCTCTAACAAGGAATACTCACAATATGAACCACATGGGGACTTAGTTCAGATTCAAGGGTTCCAAATTTTTTATTCTCCCTAAAGGGAAAAGAGCATAATCCTCTAGCCACTTCACCTCACCAAAACATAGAAAAAAATATTAATTGACCCACTAATTTGAAATCACCTCACCCAAGGTTCGTATATCAACAAAAATGACCACCAATATCAAGAGAGAAAGTACCAATCAAAGTTGAAGATTAAACCAAGTTTGAAGTAATGACAAATCCTTCCCTACCTACAAGGGGATCTATCATCAAGAAGAGCTTTGCATGTAAGACAAGAGAATGAATTCCACTCTATCAAGATTGCCACAAATAGTGTTCATAGGGCCTAATTACTATGTGAAACATATATGCAAGAAAGAAAATCTAGGTCCATTTTTAGAGCACCAATTGGAAATGTGATCTATGAAAGAAAGAAAACACACAAGCTAAACACATGTGAGGTTCATTTTTATTTCCAAAATCCAAATGTTATAGAGATGTAACAAAATACCTCAAGTCCAAAACAACATGAATATTTTTTTGTTTATCCACGCAAGTCCAAATCAGCAATAGCAAATCAGAAACCACCAGAAATAGTAAACATTAGTGGTTAGAGATCTAAGATATAAAATATAGAAATAAAAATCAGATCTCTAGTGTGAAATCTCACGTGAAGATTCTCAGACTGACGTGCAAAAATTCAAAGAGTGCCACATGAAGATTCATAGAATCTTGCATGAAGAAACACACAGACAACAAAAAAATTATTGAAAATAGTAAATAATGTCAGATCTGTGACTAGTGTCAGAGTCCGCACAAAAATTTGCACTGAGCCGGGCGACAAAACTCCGTGTATCACATGAAATTTTTCACACACAAGCAAAAATTCACGTTGTTTTAAGAAAAATGTCATGCGAATTTTTGTCACAGAGCCGTACAGACGAAAAATCAGATTTTGCAAGAAAAATTAAAGATGAGGCTAGATCTGCCCCACGGTGGGCACCAAAAATGTGTAATGAAAATGTGTCACACTTATATGAGTCATTCCATCCAAGGTTTCTCAAGAATGAGGCCTCAAATATCAACTCATAGCTCCCTAGTCATGGAGTGCAAAGGTTTGTGATGGAGGCCCTCTGATTGACCTAGTTGTGCCCTTGCAAGTACACCATGAAATGAGAGATTCAATGCATGAAAATGATAACTATTCTATATGATTGCAATGCATAAAAGAAAATTAATCTATATGATAACAATGCATGATTAATCTATAAAAGGAAATATGAATTTAATCTAATATGAATCTAATCTACATGAATATCCATGGATGCAAGAAGAAGAAGACAAGAAGATAGAGATGTTGTAATTTCCAAGCTTGAGTGCTCAAAATCTCCTCCAAAATTGCTCTCCAAACCTGCAGCATAACAATACAAAAAAAAGTGGGATCCTAAATGAGAATGAGAGGTTTCCTTATAAAGAGAAATGAACAGTTGAGATTAAGAGGCAAAAAGAAATGAGAAATAGTGGAGATTAAATCTTGGTTGATCCATGTGCTCATTTAAAAGGCAAAAAGCCCACCACTTAGAAAGATGTGATAAAAATAGATTTTTATTTAATTTATTTCCTTTTTCATCAAATAAAGTGCTTTAAGTGGGGATTTTTATTTATTTAATTAAAAGATGGGTTTTCTTTTAATTAAATAAATTAGAAGAATTTTATTTAATTACATGGGAGGAATTTAATTTAATTAAATAAGATAAATTTTATTTAATTAAAAGGGAGAAATTTAATTTAATTAAATAAGATGAATTTTATTTAATTAAAAGGGAGATTAAATCTTTTAATTAAATAAAAATGATCAATCCTTAGGAAATATTAAAATAATTGAATTAATTACGATTTGATCAAGGAAATTGATTTGAATTGAAAATGTTGCAAAGCATTGATTCAGGAATTTGATAAAATGATAAAATGATAAATGGGGCCCATAGTCTAGTTGACCATTTTAGGGTGCATACAGTAACCTCAGCCACCATGCTCCAAATGCCTCCGCCCACCTAGGGCAATGCAACATTTGGCAAGGTGGTCCTGGTAGTACTACAGATAGATCCAGTCCGGACACCTTTACCACCTCTGGAGGATAAGCCAATGGAGGAGGATATCCTAGTAGATGATGTCAGAGAAGAACAATAGCAGCAGTAGTAGGATGAGGGGGAGAAACCCATAGATATGGATATTAATCTCATAGATACTTCTAAGAATGGGAGCACCGAGGAAGAGAATATTGATGCCACAAAGGCAGATGGTGTACATAATCCTAAAAATTAGGAGAAAGAATCTGAAGAGACCATAGATGCAGGGGGTGAACAACAGAACCCCAAAGGAGACTCAAGTGATCAAGCTATAGTAGAAAGGCCACCCCTACCACCACAATGGTTGGTAGAAGAAAAGAGAAAGGCCTCGGTGGTGACAAAAGCCCATCTCTCCCTGGTTGAGATGATGGCATAGAGTCAGAACCTCCCCAAGGTGAAGAAGGCCCAGACCCTCCAATCCAATCGGACTGGTCTGGGCAGAGATACAGTTGCAATCATTGAGATACCTCCCCCAGATAAAGAGGAAGCGGTGGTAAGTGCTTCAGAATACATAGTTACAGAAGTGCCTCTAGGGAGGAGGGATAAGAAAGGTGAATTGGACCTGCTCAAAGAGGCTAGCCAGGAAATTGAAGCCTAGTATAACAAACAGGCTCAGAAGCTGAAGGAGGAAAGGGAAAAGAATGAAAATCTCCTCGGGCTTCTTGCAGAACTTACATAGCCACTGGCCGAGATCCATCTGGAAGCCTCCACCTCTGGAACACCGCTCCCATAGGGTGAATTGGATGCTCTAAGGGCCATAAAGAAGAAATCATAGGTAGTAGATGGGTGGATTGTAGAGCAGATCAAGGTTGTAAGGAAATTCTTAGAGGTGACACTCCCAGACCTTTATCTGGTCAGTAATCTTGTGGGCCAAGTAAGTGGCGCCATCTTGCTATGGGAAAAGGACATAGAGAAATATGAGGAGTGGAGGACCGAATTGGAAGAAGTAATAAACTTTGGGGAGGAAGCCATCATAGAGGCTAAAATTTTGAGAGAAGAACCCTTCAGATTCCTCCTGGCCCAGCACTCCAGACTTGGCCTCAAAATTGAGGTAAGAAAGCAACTGGTTACGAACCTAAAATATAAGATCACAGTAGTCTAATATCCTTTGTACCTGTATAAAGAATTCATTGGAAGGGTTTCACAAGTTGATCCCTTCACCACCAGGACTTGTACCCTATAGGATTATGTCCTTAGTAAATTTGATGAGTTGATGGAATCCCGGTATCAGTTTGTCGGGGACTTTGATAGAGTGAAAATGTCAAGAATATCCAAAATGATGTTTCGGGCTCATGACTCAATAAAGATAGCCGAATAGTTCTAGGATGGGGCTGGAGATATTCAAGAAAGATTCAGAATCATCAATGACCAATGGGACAATGTCAAGGACATAGATGAGTATAGAATTAGCCAAATTTTGGAGGCCTTCAAGAATAACAAGGGACAGGAGAGTTCTACGGACTCTGGATATTTTCACCAGCAGGGTGCATTTTTTAACATTCATTATTCTTTGAGCGTAAGCTCCCAGACTCTAGAATTCTGAATCCAAAATTTTTGTATTCTTTCAGTGAGCCAACTGGTCATTGTCAAGCAGTTAATAAGGGGTCAGTAGGTAGGTGATTTTGGTAAGGCATGTCAGATGGAGGGATGGATCTGATAGGTGATTTTCCCAAGGCACCACTCTAGCATTAACTACCTAGTGCATCAAAGACAGTGAGCCACATTTTGCATTGATGAGGCATGTTGCCTCAAACTCTAGGAAGATTAAATTTCTTCTATTTTTACCACGACACTCTTCTCTATGCTGATTCTTCCATCTTCTCTTCTTTTCTTCTTCCTCTATCTTGTTGGACCTCTACTCTTTTTGAAGTGATTGTAAGTGGCGCAAGTAGTATCGTCCACCAGATAATATATTTTAATGTTGAGTGTACAGTTAGATTAGGTCAATTTTAGGGAAAACTATGTGTATAAATAATAAGTCTGACCTCATTTCAAGGGTCAACAAAATTGATGATTTTGCATCCCAATACTACTAGCGTTTCATTTATAGTAGTTGCACAAGCTCAATGCTCAATAGTTCTTAGTTGTTATATGCTCCCTTGGAGCCATTGAAGTACACACCAGTGATGCTAGAACACCATGTTAATGAAGAAGGAAGAACAGTTTTGGCAATGATGTTTTTGATGTTCTGATCTTCGAGTTAGCAATATATTTTGTGTTGTATGTTTCTAATATCCTTTTCTCTAATGTTTTGTTAGATTAATGATCTCATTTCCTCTTGCTATTGAATATGTATGAACTGTTGGTTCTATATGCATTTAGTATTTAGTGTAGTTCATTAGAGCGTTATTGATGTTGGAAATATGTTGCATAACTATAAGTAGAAGTAATGAACTCTTAACTCTGGCCCATATTTTGTTTTTTATTTGGTAAACTTAACATACTTGTAGGAAACCCTAACCCATCATTAAAATCCCCAAAGAAGATGAGTCAAAAAACCAGCTAACCCCCTGAACAAAAATAGTCACTTGCCAAACTTAGCTCCCCACACCGTCGAGACCAGACACTAAGGTGCTTGAATGCCTAGAGAATTTATTCCCTGGACAACCTTTACAAGCAAATTTGGTCGGTACCCCGGTACCTAGTGACAACTTACCTCTATTGATCAGACCGGTCACAAAGTCCCGTCAACACTTTGGCAGTCAATGTTATATATTGAAGGATGATAGAAATGGAAAACTTGAATGCAAAAGTGAAGAAGGTATCTTTCTAGGGTACTCAACCAAAATCAAGGCTTATAAATGTCTTAACAAGTCATCTAACAAAATCATTGAAAGTGAAAATGTGAAAATAGATGAATTTGCAGAAAAGACTGACAAGGAAAGAAAAAAGGAACCAGAGGACTACAACAGGTTTGTTTATACATAACCTGAAACTCTACTCAAGAAAGAGTATGTCACTCCCAAGCATCAGAACATTGCACCCAAGCATCAGGCTGCAATTACCAACGATCAGGATAATACTCAAGATGATGTTTCGAACAATGAAGATGAAAATGTAGGTGAAGAAAATAATCAGAATGATGAACACATAGCTAAACCAAAACTTTCCAAGTATGTTAGAAGACATCATCCACATAATCAAATCATAGGAGAGAAGAAGGATAGAACAAGAATAAGAAGTAAGTCACTTAACACCAGATGTTTACTTTGTGATTTTGAGCCTAAATTTATTTACAATGTACTTGAGAATGAAGAATGGGTCAGTGCTATGAATGAGGAAATAGAGCATATTGATAAGAACAATACATGGGCACTAGTATCAAGACCAGCTGACAAGAATTTCATCGGTACCAAATGGATATTCAGAAACAAGTTGAATGAGAATGGAGAAGTCACTAGAAACAAAGAAAGATTAGTATGCAAGGGATATGCACAAGAAGAAGGTATTGATTATGGTGAAACCTTTGCACCCATTGCTAGACTAGAAGGAGTTAGAATCTTACTTTCTTTTGCTTCATTTAAAGGATTCAAGGTATACAAAATGGATGTCAAACCTACATTCCTAAATGGAATATTGGAAGAAGAGGTATACATTGAACAACCATAAGGGTTTGTTAATCTAGACAAGAGAAACATGGTATGTAGACTACAAAAATCCTTGTATGGATTAAAACAAGCACTGAGAGCCTAGTATGAAAGACTTCACTCATATCTCACTAGCATAAAATTTGTTAGAACAAGTGAAAATAGCAATTTGTACTTAAAAGAAGATACCGATGGTAATATTCTAATTGCTGAAATTTTTGTTGATGATATCATTTTTGGGGAAATGAATTGTTATGCAAATCCTTTGCTAATGAAATAAGAAAGGAATTTGAAATTTGTATGTTTAGAGAGATCAAATTCTTTCTTGGTCTACAGATTCTTCATCAAGATGTAGGCATATACATCACTCAGTCCAAATACATCAATGAAGTGTTGAAGATATTCAAGATGGAAGATTCCAAACTAGTTAGAACAACTATGGCTACTAGATGCATGCTGACAATAGAAGAAAAGAAAAATGAGGTAAATCAGACCTTATATCGATCAATGATTGGCAAACTGATGTATGTTGTTCACACCAGACCAGATATAGCACATGCAGTGGGGATAGTTACAAGATTCTCTGCTAATCTCAAAGAATCACATATGACTGTTGTCAAAAGAATTTTGAGATATCTGAAGAACACCGAGGACTATGGATTATGGTACAAGAGAGAAGGAAAAATTGAGCTACAAGTCTATACAGATGTCGATTGGGCTGGAAACATTGATGACTAAAAGAGCACAACTGGAGGATCATTCTTCATGGGTGACAAACTTGTCACATGGATAAGCAAGAAGCAAGGATGCATCTCTTAGTCTACTGCAGAAGCAGAGTATGTGGTTGCTGCTGAAAATTGCTCAAATATTGCATGGATCAAATAATTACTGGAAGGTATGCATATGAAGATCCTTGAACCAGTAATTATCTATTGTGATAATACCAGTGCAATAAACATTTCTAAGAATCTAGTCATGCATGCTAAGACTAAGCATATTTCTATCAAGTATCACTATCTGAGAGAACAAATGCAAGCAAAGGAAGTGAAACTAGAATATGTTCAATCAAAGGAACAATTAGCTAATATATTCACCAAGCCATTACCGAAGGATAATTTTGAGTATCTGAGATAGAGACTAGGGTTTCAACCCTTGTCTATTGGTTAGTAATCTGACTAGGAGATTGCATCAGCCTATACAAAATCTAAAGATCAGTCATGTTGATGCAAACTTTGAAATAAATAGCAATAGATACATTTATACATTACAAGGTACATATATGCACCAAAAATCAGACATTGTATTGATAATGGATAGGGAAATTCAAGGAATATATTATGCAAGGGGATAAAACATGATATAGATGATAAGATAAAGATAAGTATTTCTTGTTTGGCATTGTTTGTCAAAGGGAGAGAAATATCTCATTATCATACAAAAAGGGAGATATGTTCTCATTACCATCAGGGGGAGATGATCTCATAATAAAAAAGAGAGACATGATAAAAGGAGAGATTATATAATTATCCATGAAGAGAAGTTCCTAAGAATCAGAAAGGAAGAGTTAATCAATATTCTAAGGGAGAGAAATTGATTACATATGAAATATCCATCTAAGGGAGAGAAGTAACAAAGGGAGAGATTTCGGACAAAGAGAAAGAATGTTGTCAAAGGAAAAATAGATTATCAAGAAGAGGAAAAGTCAAGGCATAACACATATCAGAATAGAGATATCAGATGATACATCTATTTAGTGAAGGGATTAAAGATTGAAGACAACCACTTTGCATGAGACAAATCTAAGCTATATTTGAGCTTACCAAGAGCTAGACATTTGTAATAGTTACATTAGGAAAGCTTGATGAAACTATATATTTCATATTGTATTAGTGATAGTATAGTATGATAATGTAGTATGTTGCCATCAATGCCAAAGGGAGAGATTGATGACATGTAACTGATTGAATGTTTGAAGATGTTAAGTTGATAACCAAAATGTAGAAGGATAATGCAAGACATTAAATTAGTTAATGGATTGTATTATCATTGATGTCAACTTGATATAATCTAATCGGTTATAATCAAAGTGTCAAATACTTCAGAGAAATAGAGAGATAAAGATTATGCTTTCTGTAATGCATAAAAGACAAGCATTCACATTGTGACTACAAACACTGACAGTCAGTGGAACCCGATGGATAGAGATCACTGACAGCCAAGTCACAGTGATGCCTAAGAAAGAAAACCAATGAGCATTATCGAAGAGCAAAATCACAAGCATGCCCGACGGCCAGAAACATAGTGTAAACTGATGGAGAAGCCCGAGGAGAACTAGAGTGTTGAACGATGCTATCAGAGAGCTAAAACCAAAAATAACTGGAGTTCACAAAATGACAAAATATCTAGCTGGCAGAGCTAAATATATACCTAACTGGTAGCTATCATTATTTTCATCAACAAGATAAGCTAGAGATAAGTAATTGATTTAAAGTTGATTTGTCTAGTTGGCAAGAAGATCTCAACGAGATAAAACAAAGTTTTTCTTTAAATATGTTTGGCGATAATTGTGGATCACACCGAGATTAAGAAGATCAAGAACCTAATAATGGTGATATGATCATGTCTATAAAGAGACAACTCAATTCATTACAAATTGGTGTGGGTGAAGAAATGAACAAGAGGATACTGAAGAGAAACTGGTGAAGAGAAACTTCATACAGTACTGATCAACAAGCTAAGGAAAGAGCTAAAGAATTCTGTAGACACCGAGCAACAAAGAACAACATCACTGAGAAGAATCAAAGTGGAGCAAAGGTATAAAAAAATTTATATTGATCAGAATAGTTTTGTGAGATTACAATAGATCTGAAAATCTGCAAGTATAAGTTGTATATGTGAACAAATCATACTATTTCAGTTTAATGATTGATTTAGAAAGTCTCTTAACCAAGCAGGATTTAAAGATCCTTTCTATATTGAGATACATCTAATGGAGTATCAAAAATTTTGATCATGAAGATAGCATGAGATGCCAGATACCTATTGACAGGCCAAGTGAGTGTTTGATCAAGGATGGTAGCACAGAGATGCCCATTATCAAGTGACAGACTAAAATTTTAAATCCTCTAACAATTTCACACCTAATAGTGTGTTTGTAACCTTTAACAGGGTTGGCTCTTCATCAACCTCACTTTAGAAGAGTGAAAATTTTGGGTTACCAGTCCCAAGTGGTTTTTTCCTTAACATGGTTTCCACATTAAAAATCCATGTGTCAATGTGTTTATGAGTCATTACTTTAGTGTTTTTCATTTCACTTAACTTAATTGGATTGATCGGTATACTCTAGATAATTTATTGTCTTTCGGTAAATTAACAACTGTTATTTGGTAAATCTATAGTAGAAGGTTCTACAAATTATTTCAAGCAGTAGTAATTTGATATAAGTATTTGGAGGCATTCATCTTATAGGACTGAAGATAACTAGAGGTATAATATTGTGGTACTAAGTTTTAAGGGTTGATTATTGGAATATTTTTGAGGCCACTGATTCACCCCCCCTCTCAGTTATTACTAACAACAACAACATACTCTACTTCTGCTGTAGATTGAGAAATGTAGTTTTATTTCTTGATTGTCTAGGAGACTAACCTCTTGCCGAGAAATAATGCTCCACCACTTGTGGTTTTTCTATCATCAACACTTCCAGCCCAATCAACATAAGTAAAAGTCTTCAAATCAAAGTTTCCTCCTTTCTTATACCATAATCCATAATCTTCAGTACCCTTAAGATATCTTAGAATCCTTTTGATGGCCATCAAATTATTCTCTCTAGGATTAGCTAAAAACCTTGCAACAATACCAACTTCTAATGTAATATCAGGTCTAGTGTGACCAACATATTGAAGTTTACCAATCATGGATATGTAGTTAGTCTGGTTTACTTCCTTTGAATCATCATCCTTAGACAACTAATGTATAGTAGTCATAGGTGTTCCAACTGGTCTGGAGTCTTCCAGCCCAAATTTCTTTAGTATCTCTTTGATGTATTTAGACTAGGTAATGTAGATACCATCCTTCATTTGATAAACTTGTAATCCAACAAAGAATTTTATTTCACCAAACATAGACATTTCAAATTCCTTACTCATAGCTTCAGAGAATGCTTTTCATAAGTCATCATGTCCAATAAATAATATATCATCAATAAATATTTGTGCTAATAGTATATTGTTCTGAGGTCCTTCTTTAATATACAAGAAACTATTGTCATTAGTTCTCTGAAATCCAATGCTTATCAAGTAACCATGCAATCTTCCATACCAGGATCTAGGAGCTTGCTTCAGTCCATACAATGCTTTGTGCAATTTTCAAACCATATTCCTTTTGCTAGGATCTAGAAAACCTTCAGGTTGCTCAATATAGACTTCCTCTTCAAGAATTCCATTCAAGAATGCAGATTTTACATCTATTTGATATACCTTGTATCCTTTGTATGTGCCATATTCCAAAAGAGTTCTGAATCCTTCAAGTCTTGCAACAAGAGAAAAATTTTCTCCATAATAAGTACCCTCTTCTTGAGCATATCCTTTACATACTAATCTTGCCTTATTTCTAGAAAGTTCTCCTTTTTCATTCATCTTGTTTCTGAAAACCCACATTGTTAGTAATAACTGAGAGGGGGGTGAATCAGTGGCCTTAATAATTTATCCAAATTAAACTTTAATCCACCAATCAGTACTTCTCAAATTATTTAGTCCCTACAAGATGTATGCCTTTGAAATACTTGAAACAAATAACTATCTGTCGGTTTACCTTGTCTGTCCTTATTCTCCTTGATAATCGATAAGCAGTAAACTGTATTTATCGATACTCAGTAAATATGCAGAGTATACCAGTCAATCCATAAATGCATATGTAGAATGTAAAACAATAAATTAATAAACCATACACATATAACACAAGAATTTTAACGTGGAAATCCTATTAAGGAAAAAACCACTGGGACCGGTACCCCAAATTTTCACTCTTCTGAAGTGAGCCCTGTTAGGAGCCAACCCTGTTAAAGGTTACAAACACATGGTTAAGTGTGACCTTGTTAGAGGATTTTTATACAT